>JAPYZA010002228.1:0-33666 GCA_030522685.1 Eupelmus azureus | reverse complement strand
TATTGATACAATATTAATGCAGTATTTTGTATAACACCTGTGAAATATTGCTAAAACATTAGCGCCATTTTGCTACAATAATAATACATTGCAATATCTAATACATCAATATCAATTATAAAGTTTAAAAAGTGTATTTTAATCTTTCCCTATAGTGTGATTAATGCACTTAAATTACATAAAGTTTAAAACCTACTACATCTTAATCCTTAAAGTTACTTTAAGGATGCAAACCTACATTTGAAACTTTTATGAAAATAATCAAAATATAGGTTTTAAACTTTTGACTTCAGATTTTGCACCTTTGAGTTTAGAAGGTATCGAATATTATTTCTATCTCATTAAAATTCACTTTTGTCGAAAAAAATATTACGATCAATATTCAATTAGCTCATTCCATATTCTCTAAAAACTCCGTTCACCAATCGTAAATCGTGCATAATCCATCGACAGGCATCCCAATAGCAACTCGCCTGCCACACACTATAATTATAACTCGTGCACACAACAATTCTATTATTAACCCACACTCATTCTCTCGGCAAGCCGCGAAACGTTTACGTTGCCTTAACGCCCTGCCCAACTTAAATTACCAGCCTCTTTCGCTCTCAACCAACAGGATACGCACAAAGAAATACTGTTGCAATTTCTCGGCTGGTTGATGCTCATGCGCTTGCGCTCGCGCTCGACACACACACGCGCGTCATAATTCCCGCCGCAAAGGAGAAAGAAGGGCCGACAGCTGCCGCGCGTAATTTCATAAAGCGATCCCCCAAAGCTCACCGCGCGCTCGCTGAAAATCCGCACAAGTCCATAAAGCACGTAGCCGCAGAGCGTGCGCTCGCATTAAAGTGAAACCGAGCGGACGCTGTCGATTATACCAGCCGCGCCGCTCGCGGCCAAGAGAGCCTCTCTCAGCGACGGTTTTAGTTTTGGAGCTTGCAGCGGCGCATCGCCTAATTAACGAGGCCCCGCGCGAGAGCCCGTGGAGAGTTATTCTCGGAGCGCGCGCGTGCTCAAGCCGCCGGAACGAAATTGCACGCGAAATAACGAGCCGAGTCGTGGCTTCTTGCGCCGAGCGCATTTGTCGCGAGCGGCAAAAACGATTTTTTACGCCGGCCTGCCGGCTTTTCTTTGGTTGAACGGACTTTGAGCTTTAATTTGCGCAAGGAGCGCGGTTAATGTTGGAGAACGCGGCTGCGGAGGTTTTGGCGCTGCGGTGTCTTTGAAGGTTGATTGTCTTTTATTAATAAACATGTTGAATAGCAGGAAGTTGTAGGTTGTGTGCGAAATTTTTCGAAAGTATTATTAACGTAGGTTTGAAAGCTCATTGATTTTTTGTTATTTAGAAGTTAAAATGCAACAGAAATAATAGATAATTATAGCTCCAGTAGGTGATTGATATATTCTTTTAACAATTTTTCTTAAAAGGTTTCATTAATTAATTCAAATATTAAGACATTAAGATTTTTCTGAAAGAAATAATTTCGAAGCCTAATTCCTATATGGCTAATGCCAAAAACAATCTCCCTAAATTGAAATGATGCACAGATAATTTCATCCGGACTTCCGCCACCAAAAAAAAACTCGAAGATAAAAATGAAAAAAGAGCGAGCAAATGGTTATAAATGCGCGCGATTAAAAGCTCGGGAGAAACGAGGTCGTCAGTCCGCAAAAACAGGGCAATTCCTTTCCGAGAGATTAGAGTTTATAGAAGCTCGTTTGCAACGCGACGACGGCCACGCGCGCGTGTGCACCGGATCTTTGCAGTTTCCACTCGATTCGGGGCGGCAGGGCAAGCCGTACATACACACTCACGGAGCCGCCAGAATGCATACAGATGAGGCCGATTACGCCCGCGCAATCCCGACCGAGCGTATAACAACCCCTTTGCGGCGATCATTTGCCAGCTACGTCCGTAGGCCATTTCCCGCTGCCAGGCAAATCTCCCGGGCGTTCGCGCGCGACCAAACCTTTCGTTACCTTCGCAAGCAATCGACGGGGATAGCGTGGTTTATGGATTATACCTTGGGCGACCGATGTGTGGAGATAAGCCTTGTTGGTTAGAAGTTGTAAAGTGTGAGGAATCGGTACTTTTTTTTTGCTTTTTATTAAGAAGTTCGGTTTTAAATGTTTTCTTCTCCTGATTTCGGGTTCTTATTCTAAGATGTTTGAGTAAGATCTTAAGTTTTTTTTTAATTTAGTAACTTTAAGTAAACCTAGAAAATTTACTTTTATGAACAAACGATTTTTGGATTACATATCATCAAAGCAAAAATTTAAAATATTATTTACTTTCACAACTAAAACGCGCTAAACTATTAACAATCAAAAAACGACCCTAGCCCATTATTACTCCAAACAAGTGATCCAAAACCAATACACCTCAACAGACTCTCAACTCCTTCTTCATCCAAGCGTAGCATCTCCATCCACAGATCGCGCGCGCTGTGCTTTAAAGCTCTTTTCCCGCAAGCTCGTCGGCGCGTATTTTGGGGTCTGCTCTCCTAAAGAGCGCGCCTGTCACGAAATCTACGAGGCTGCTTGTACGCTCGGCGAACCAAAAATAGGCCTCACTCGGCACTCACTTCGTCACTCAGCCACGGCGCGACACACTCGATGAATGCGACGTCGTCGACAGGCGCCGAATAGAAGAACACGGCTCGCTCGCGGCTCTCGCTTCGCTTGCCGAGTGCAATGCCGATGCTTCGTGTGGCTTTGGCACACTCGATCTGCAGCTGCATAAATGTATACCCAAGATGAGCCTCCTAGATTAACCTTGGTAGAGGTCGGCCGGTTTTTTGTCTTTTGGTTTGAATACGTGCGTTTGGTCACGTTTTTGGTGGGCTATTTGGGTAGGCCGGATTTGTGGAGCTCTTGCCAGGTTCAACGGTATTTCGGATGGTTTTATTTGATAACGTTGTTTATAATGTGGTCTCTTAATAGCAGGGCACGCGCGAGTCATAAATCTTCATTTCGCTGCTGCGTGCGTTTGTTATTATATTTTCTAGTGTATTAGAGTGTGCCTCTAGTTCAGCCGGCGAGGAGGTTTCTTCGTAGCAATAAATCATAGAATGTAAGGAGATGCGTGGTTAAAATAGCTTGAAATGAAACACGGTATAGTTTTGAGTACAAAGTATTCGTGTATACAAAAGTTAACTTCATTTTAGAGTTAATTAATTTATGATAGGCATACGTCTTACCGTACCCGTCTCACACTACTTACATACAGTACAAAATCAACATTATTGATACACTCCAGTTATTCTTGAACTTTAATGAACGCAATTAAATTTATGCCCGAATGAAAAATTTAAAATCGATTTGTCAAAGCTAATTAAACAATCGCCGCAGTGATTTTCGCAACTGATGCATAAACTTATTTCAATAAAATAACGTTCCACTTGTTTCTTTTATTAGACTGCCTCAGAAAATTCGAAGCTAATAATACAAAATCGCAAGCTGCACAGCAGCATCATACAAACGTCGTCGACAAAAATCAGCTGTCGGCACTCGGAGCATCATCGAAAATAACCGAATTCCTACGTCTACTCGAGCAGTAAACACGCTCATCCATCTTCAAAATTTTTCAATCCTTAGCTTCGCGTTTCCAACATCGTCAGACTGCCCGAGCTTTCTCAACGCGACTTTTCGTTCGACGAAAATCTCACCCAATAAAACACGCCGTATCTCAGCCTCGTCGCAAAATCTACACCAGCATCATGCCACCAGCAGCAGAGACGCATATTACTTAACCGTCGGGCGACAATGAGCCGCGAAATAATGAAGTTTGACAAGTTTACCACGTTTCCTCCTGCGGAGCAGCAGCTTCTCTTTCTCTCGCTGATATAATGTATACTCAGCGCAGCGACGACGCGGCAGACAAGTTACGATCTTCGAGGAGTACATTGGATTATACGTACTTACTCCGGCCGGCGGCAGAGCGGAGCGCCGAGCCGTAATTTGGCGTGGGCTAGAAGTGCGCGACTCCCCGGAATTAGAGAGGGAAAGAGGTCGGGCGTGCAGGTGACGCCAGCGGCTGGGAATTAGGCAGGCGCGCCGCCTTCCGTCCTTTGCGCTGTCGCGCGAAATTATGAAGGAACGGCTCTCTCTGCGCGAGTGCACTATGGCTCTTTCTATGCGGGTGTCTTAGAAGCTGGGTACTTGAGTCTTGCGAGTGGTGTGTTGTTTGATGCTAGTTGAGGTAAGGTGATATTTGAGAGAGTCGTATGATAGATGGTAGGGGAATGCTAATTTTGATGTGTGGTTTGTTGAAAGGGTGTGGTAGTTGGTAAGTAACATTTTTGTATTTGGTTGTTATAATTTCGTAATGTTACGAGGAAAGGTTAACGAATTATTAATAAATTTGCTTGACGATTATTATTTTTAGATTTTATTTCGAAAGAGGATGCAAATTGACGGAAAGGCAGATGTTAACGCTATAATTTACTGCATCAGTCAATGCAATTGTGTTGATAATTCTTATTAAGATAGACATCATTGATTCATAATTACAAAATTAGAATTTAATTTGCGTAAATAATCGAGAATTTAATTTACATGCTAATGATATGCGTCGTTCATAAAAAAAGATTTTTTATTTCAATTTGAAAAACATTCATATTTGCATTAATCCGTGAAATAATAAAGATGTACCTTGCGACAATGTACTATTTATTTTTCAAATTACACGACTGTAAATTGATTAGGATCAATATTTAAGTAAGAAATATGGTTGTAAAACATGATTAAAATCATATTGAAATAAGAAAGCATACTTAAGCATACTTAAGGAAGAAATAATAAAATCAGTAAATTATTTATCAGTGATGATTGTAAAATGGACTAATTACAGAAGATAAAGAAAGAAAAATGGTTTTCTTTTAAGACTACTTTATGTAAAAAAAAATGTTTCTTATAATGAAAAATTAGAAACTTTGAAAACAATTAACTGATCAAATAAAAATAAATCTATCTAGACCAAAACCCTCCATCCGTTCACGCCAAAAGACAGAAAGCACAATTCAACAAAGCAAAACCTCAAAAAATCCCCCAACTCAACAACACACACGACACCGCAAAATTCCCGTCTCCCAGCAATTCACGCTCGCGCGGCTATTTAACGACGCGTCACGCTCAGAAAACTCGAAGCCCAGCCCCTCCCGCCCATCGCGTGCAAAATGCATGCGGCTTCGCGCGCGCGACATCTTGAGTGCTGTCGCGCGGCGAGGCGAGAAGTCTCGGAGCGCGAACGCGATAAGGGAAGAGACGGAAGAGGCATTAGTGTCGCCTCGACGAGCGCAGCCTGTGTACATTCACCGCGTCATCCTTCCGCCGACAGGTGCGTCCTCGTAAGATGTTGCACGAGCTCCTCCGCCACTTTAACTCTTCCCTCCCTCCTCCTGCCACCGACTGCGATGACTCGAACGAAATTGCCCACCCACGCGAAATCTTTTTATCGGAGCGCAAGCGCGCCAAGAATTATGTACGGCGTGTTGGATCGACTATTTTTTTTTTTTTTTTGTCGAGCTGAAGGATGCGGGGGATTTGTCGGCTGGGATGCGCGCCGGAAACCGGAGCAAGCGATTTTTGCGGCGGGGGACTGACAGTTGATTGAGTATTTGGTTTTTTCTGGGGAGTATTTTCGAGTAAACAGAAATTTACTTATCGAAGGAAACTATCTAAAAAAAAGTAAGTTGAAACCTAATGCTAATAAAGATATAGTTTAAGTTTTTTCTACCTAGTAGTTGTTTTTTTATAATTTATGAACAAACATTAATTAAAAGCGTAAAAAACTAGCTTGAAAGATCACCTAGTAAACAAGAAATAATTAACTCAGATGAATAAGCAATGCTTATTGAGCACTTCATAGTAGCCTTTTTTTACCGAACTTTTTAAACTCAAGATACAAGTTATGATGATACCCCGCAACTTATCGTGCATAATCAATGTCACCTATCCTTGCACATAAATTGATCATTCGCAAAAACAAAAAGAAAACTCGCCAGCAAAAAAGCAGACTAATAAAATCCAACTCAAGAACCTGAACAACCAACACCGCTGTCAGCCATCACTCCCTGTCCATCGAAAATTGATCCCTGAAAGCCTTGACACTCGTTGTCACTTCGACACTCTTCATTATCCGCGCGCGCTAAATTCATCTCGATGCTCGTCCTTTCGCAAATCACAGAGCACGCGCGGTATATATAACTTATTAACGCTTCATTCGGTACCATCGACGTATCGAGTCTCATGGATTATTACGCGAGGAGCTGCAAGCCATCACGGAGAGTGCAGGCTTTTAATAGGAGGGTAACGCGATACGGAAGGGTTTCTTAATGCGGCTCCGATTGCCGGCCATTAATTATATGCGACATTCGATAAATAAGCAGTTCATTCACGACGACGTGCGTGCTCGCACGGTAGCCGCGCGGGCAGCGGCTCCTTTCGCATGAATCATTCTTTCGAGGCGCGGTATAACCGCACGACTTCTTAATACTGCGCATGATCGTAACTCAAGCCGAAGCCGGCGCACCGAGGGCTTGTCCGATTTTGCAACGTTTATTTGAACGTATGCGAAATAACGATTTAATAAGCTAATTAAAAATATCGCGACGGGTCTTGTATTGCTCTGGCGGTCTAGTTAAATTGAATTTAATAAGCTGATCTTTCACGTGTCTGTCAGCTGGAGAACTATTTACAAGATTGATTAATTTGAGCATTATTGCAAATAAGCCGTACACGAAATCGCTTTATTCGAAAAGGGAAGAGGTTTATTTTTGAGGTGACTTATTTGCGATATTTGCATTTTAAATCATCGTTTCTTGTTTCGCTGTTATTTATGAGTTACGATCTTGTCTTGCCATCATTTTTTATTACTCTCGAGTTCATTAAGTTGCTTTATACATAGCGTCTCATAAAGCGTCGAAGAGATAGCATTCATCACTGCTTCGCGAATGCACAATTTCCTGACTCAAATCACTGGGACTAATGAGAATACTCCGAAAGCTCTAAGTTTAGTCACACAAAGGATTCGCTGCATCAGTCGACTAACTGCAAAACGCAGAACAAAACCATTTCCCCATTCAGCCATCAAACTTAATAAAACCCAGAGAACCACCAAGATCTATATCGAACATCCACACGCGCGCTCATTTTTCAGAAACTCCGGGCCCACACCCGCTCCCGCCAGCCGAAGAAACAAATCAAGCCCGAGCGGCAGCGCCGCGGCTCTTTTAATAAATAACGGTATTATGCAAATGGCCAATTTGTCTGGAGGCCGGACGCGGCCTGCTCGCCGTCTCGCGCGTTTCAAATATAAAACGCAATTAACAAACGTAATGCCCGGCCATCAATTAAAGGCGCGCGCGCGAGCACGCGGCCAGGCCACGGTGGCGCACATTTATAATGAGCGAATTGATGATCCGGCACGAGAGAGCGCGCGCTTCAGCGCGAAAGCTCGGCCTTGGCAAGATGAATCTGCGGCCGCTTGTCAGCGGTGCGTGTAGCTATAACGCGTATATCGCGCCGCGCGATGTTCGATCCTTTAGTACTGTCATTACGCTGCAGTGGCGTAAGAAAGGCAGACGGGATGAAATGCCGGGGGGCGCGAGTGGCCGCGCGCGCGGCTACTGGCGCGTGTTTTTCTTTGCGACTGTGTAATGAATTTTGAACGAAGTTGTAAATCAGACGTGAATTATCGGCGTGTATCTTTCGTAAATTATTGAACGACATTGCCCGGGGTGTTCGGCTTTTATTTTTGTTGTTGTTGTTGTAAGAGTGTGTTGAATAGATTGCTTGGTATGTTTAGTACCGAGTAGCTTACTTTTCATGGCGTGTTAGGTCTATTTGCGAGCCGAAGCGTGATGTTTCATAAAGATGAAAAAAGGTCATGCTTTCAATCATTTACAAATTTTTATATTTATTCCGGTAAAATACTACATACATATGATTCTATATTTACGTGTTCTACTTATGTGTTTAGAAATTATGCAATATTTTTATTTAAATAAGTATAAGGTTTAAATAAAAGTATTGTATAACTTTGTCCATTAAATATCATGTAACTCTATTTTTTTAAATATGGCATAATATAATATATGTTATATTTAAGTAATATAATAATTTTTTAGGAAATTTGCAGCTCAATCATTATGCAATATTTATTACTAAACCATAAATGTACATTATTAATAACTGAAAAAATTAGAGAACTAAAAAACAATTCTAAACTAGATATCTAAGTAACCACGTTACAAAACCGCGAAAGGAAGAAGCCCGGCATTTCGGAAAATCACCCTTCCGGACAAGAAGTCCATCGCAATATCTCACGGCGAGTCATTAACGTCGATGTACACTTCTCGGCGTGTCAGTGGCTACAAGCAAAAAGCATCGCCGGGCGCGCGGCGCATCGTTACACGTGTCGGCGCACAGAGCCCCCAAAAGCCGGTTAAAGCACGGAAAATTAATAGCGCGCGCGCGTCGCGACGAATCTCGGACTCTCTCTCTCCCTTACGTCGTCCGCTTTTGGATGTCGGAAAAAAGGTCCACTTTGCGCGAGCGACGGCCAGGAGGAGGAGGAGGAAGAAGAAGAAGCTCGTGCGCGCCCGCGTGAAAAAGAGAGAAAGCGCGCGTCGAGTGCGCGCGTGCCGAAAGAAAAGGCGGAAGGAAGGAAGGAAGGAAGAGAAAAGAGCGACAGAGAGCAGGAAGGAAGATGACTGCTCGCCTGAGTAATGGATCAATTTATTTGCCGGCTCTCCTTTGTCTGCTGGAAGGAGAAATGCGCGCTAGCGAGGATCTTTCGCTGGAGCTGTGTGGCTGTATATGTGTGTGTACGTACAAGTACTTTGTGCGCGTGTGTGTGTCGGCTAGAAGGATGTGCCTGCGGGATGCGGGCTGCGACGACGATTCCTCCTCCGAGATATCCTTTTTTGCGTGACTCTCACTCTCTCTCTCTCTCTTTCTGCCCTCTCTTTCTCGCTCGCAGAAAGATCGTATTTATTTCCGCGCGGCGGAATGGATGGCGGCCAAGTGATCTATGTTTCGGCGCGCTCGCAGACACATCTCATTTACTCTCCGAGGCATAATTCCTTAACACTTTTTCGGGAAAAGCGTCTCGTATATCTTGGTTACGCGAGCTCGCGCACGCTCGTACGTCAAGCGGCGGCTGCAGCGCGCGAGGAGGTGGCGCGTGTACGCGCCTGACTTTCCGGGACGCAGCCGGCGTAGCTCGAGGGAGACAGAGAGAGAGAGTGTGAGGATCGAGGAGAATTCCCGTGGGCAGGCTGATTCTTTCCGCCGACGGGATTCATTAATTATTGTTGATGTGGTTGAATCTGAAATATTGGGTGAAATTTCTTTTTGACGTTAGTAATTGCGAGAGTAGTAAGAGATTGTAAGTACGGCTTCCGACAGGAATTCGTGATTATCAATTTATTGACTTTATTGTATAAATTTACATATATTAAAAAATGAAAGTCGTTTATTTTTATAGCTTAATTAAGGTAATTTTCGTTATAATTTTAATGTAAACTTATCTTCATTATTTTTTATAGCTTCTTTTTAATTCTCGTTTTAAAAGAAATTTTTACAAAATTATTTTAAGACTGTTATTAATAACTGTTTATTTTACTTATCTTAAATATCATTAAGAAAGAAAAACTTGATATTTAAAAACTTAATTTACTTTGTAAAGTAAATAAATGCAATGTCATGCGGCTTATTAAAGAAGTAATTTTATCTCGCAGCTTATTAAAAGAGTAATTTCATTTTAACGATCATTACCGCCTAAAAATATGTTGAATTAGCCCTAACAAAAACATATCACGCAATTTGACACAGTCGATAAATCCCGAACCTCGTCATCGCCTCGCAGCCCACAAAACTTAATAGATTTGTTATACACGCAACGCTGCAAAATTAACAACGTTATATACAACCAATACGGAGTAATATAAAAAATCGTCGCGCATAAACGTCTCCTGACAAAATTTACGTCCCTCGCGTGACAACGAAGGAGTAGCTCATCTTGTGTACCCCGTATGTAATTTGCGTATATAGAATCGAGAGAAAGTGAAAGCGCCTGCGGCAGGATGTGTGTACGAAACTTCAGAGTCCCGTAAGGTTGTAGTGTGCCTCATAAAAGAGAACGAATTACATCATTAAGAAGAGGCAGCATGCAGTTGTCGGGGCTGTGCAGATCTTAGCGCGCATTTGTCGGACGGTCGCGAGCGTTTTGTCAAAGTCGTGGTGCGGCTGTCGAGACTTTTCACTCGATACGGGCCATCCTTTCAAGGCCTGAGGAATTTGAGATTTTGAAATTTCGTGAGACGAGGGAGTACGTTAAAGGGGCTTCTGTCAGAAATTCTAAAACAAAAGTTTATTAAAGTTCAGAGGAATTTTTTTTTTTACTTATGTTAAAATATCTATAAAAATTATGAATCAGCTAGCTAACGTTTTATGCTTTAGCCACTAACCAATATATACCGGCGTAGTTATAAGTATATGCACAGTATATAATAAACAAAGTGTTTCAAAAATATGGAAACTTCTAAATGATTCGTCAGCAATGCATTTTATGAGAAAATGTTAAATACAAAAGTTCAAGGGTTTTTTCCGAGCTTTTTGATGGTAACCTTAGATTTGACCTTGAGGATCATATCAAGGTCAAAAACATTTTTTAAAAATAAGAACCCGTATTTTTCATTGCACATTTGAAAAATGTCCTTGACCTTCATATGACCTTCAATCTGATAATCAAGGTCAAATGCAGCTTCTACTATATACAAATAAATCTATGTCACATCAACTCATACGTAGTCAATTAATTTAGTTGAAAGTTAAATAGTACATTTGAGATGTTGCTCTTTCTCAAATCTTCGACTGTTATCCAATGAATTAGAAGAACTATTTATTTATTTCACAGAATTTTATTTTTCATTCAGATACAGAGATACTGATCGAGAAGTAAGTAATGATTTGATGAAATAAAGGACCGAAACTTTGGTTATGTGATACAATGTTATAGTATGTGTACCTCTGAAATGAAAAGACATTGGAAACTAAGCTTGTGGCTTTCTCATACTCATACTGTGACTAAACATCAGTGGAATTTTTATCAAAATCTAGGACCCAGATCTGAGATACTACCTTATAAGTAAATTGAAAGTAGAGTGAAAAAACTTACAATGAAATGTATTAAAAAATATTAATTGTCTCAGCAGATAGAAATAGTTTAAAATGAAAGTGATTGAATCTAATAGCTAAGTAAGATTTGTAAATAATAGCTTCGGATACGTCACGGAAATACAAAGCTGCTTCTTCAAAAAAATTCAAGCTGTTTATTTTGAAGTCTATGATGCCAAAGAATAGAATTATTAAAATTAAAGTTGTTTTAAAAACTTAAAAGTTTTGTTACTTGCAATACATTCTGAAGAATTGCCTTCAATATAAAAGTTAAGTGTTTTCAATGCGATGAAAGTTTTGAGGGTTGAAAACAAAGATATCTGATACTATCAAGGCAGTACCACAAGAGATCAATCAAATTCATGAAAAACTTTAATAAACAAAATTCTTAAAAATTCTAAAAGTATTTATATAAAATATTTTATTTGTAGAGATATCCAATTAATTTTTAATTATTTTTTAATTATTTTTCAGTTTCACCAATTGAAAACTTAAATCCAATGTTTTTCTTATACTCTCAGTCAAGTGCATTTAGAGGGTCTTTATCGAGAGACCAAGAGATCGACAAATAGGACAAGCCATCTTGAGCGCGAGTAATTATGTCGCGATTTATATGATTCGTTTATTCATTTTCATAATTCGGATTAATAACATTTATTCTGTATCGGTACGTGAATTCTTTGTAGAAATTGGAAGGGTCGGCCAATAAATTTTTGAGTTACGTTGTATCAACTACTATTGCTATAACAGAAAGGGGAAAAGAGAGGGAGAGAAGAGCTGTCTAAAGAAGAAAAAAGTGATACAACGGAATTGCCATGGTTCTATTCAATCTCTTGCGCTTGGAGAAAATAAGTGTTTCGCTGATTTATCGCTGTCGGGAAGTGCTAACGTGGGGTGATCTTTTTGGGGGCTATTACGTGCAGTAATTCGACAAAGTTGATCAGCCTTGTGTTTCAGACAGTTGTGCAGAGTGATAAAACAGTAAATCAATTATAATATTCGCGATATGAATTAAAGATGTGATTGCTGTAGTTTTATATTCTAGATGAATGATACCCATGTTTTATTAACAAATTTGTATTAGTAAAAAAATATTTTGAAATAATTCTGATTTGCGTAAAATGCATTTTAATTTTACTTTAATTCTACCACTAGGCAATTAAAATAATTAGTCAATTAATTTTTTACAAAATACAAGTTACTTGAATACTTTCTACACAAAGTTTCTAAGATATTTTAAGTAATTAAAATTAAAGAAAAATAGATTAGTCGTAGGAGGGTGCACCGATCGCGGCGAGGAGCACTTTTAATTACATCAAATGTCGCAAGGTATGAAATCATAAAAATGTGAATAATAACATTTTTTTTTTATTTTCTTTAATAAACTCTCGTACAACTAAATTTTATTTTTGACAATTTTAACCCATTAGTACACTTGGTCTTCCTGTCATAAAAATGGCCTCAAACTCCATCGGCATCGTCTTAATCGCAAAAATGTAAAATAGGCGGTTGAGGGTAGACCGAGAAATGCCTCTTTTTCTCTCTTTTTCGCTCAGCTGGTTCGTGATATTCAAAAAACGCGTTAAAGTCACAAATATACAGTGCGAAAGAGAGACAACCGTTGCACGCACGGAGCGCAGGGGCCAGCGGCGGGGACCCCTCTTTCTCGCGCGCAGCCGTAAATCACGCGGATTTACGATCTTAGTTAAAAAGGGTAACGCAATATTTATAGTCGTCTCTCTCGCGGGCGCGCAGTTACATATAACAAATTGAACTTTTATACAAACGAGCCCAGCGCTCTCGACACGCACACACCCTGAGCTATGAACGCGTGTATGTGAGTGAACCCTGCGTCGGGCAGATTTTAATTATCGATATCGATTTATTGCCAATACATATTAATGCCGCGATGCTCTCGCGCGTACTGCTACCTACTTTGGTAACGGGTGTTTATTCATATTGATGGAACTGGATTGAAACGTAAACCGGATATGCAAACAGCTGTGCGCCGAGTGACGCTGCCAAGCTTTCTCGTGCGCGTGTATCTTATTCTTAATTAGTGAGTTATTATTCAAAAAAAGATCGATATGAGAGGGAGACTAATGTTACGAATTTTGAATTAAATTACAAGCTATTTGTAACGTCTTGAAGTGAGTGAATGATTTTCTTGTTTAGAATAACGCATGTTGATGATCGTTAGGTAGCTGATTAATCATAATATAGAGTTTCAAGGTTCTGAATGAGAAATAAATATCGATAGTTATTAAACGTAAACGAATATAAAGTTAATATTAAGAACGAGTTCAGTTAAAGTTGTATCGCTTCAAAAGTTGCAGCGTACAAAAGGTATATCGGCCTATTTCTCTCCTCTTTTTTTCTTCTTAAAGCGAACTTGACGCGAAATCAATGAGCCAATTAAATCTAACCATGCCTATTGTTCCTATACCATAACAATATTTTTATAAAAATAAAGCGTTACACTCAGGAGTGATTTTGGAGAACTAGAATTAGTCTGGAATTCAGGAGGGTTTTCGAGGCTGATGGAATGAAAACTATTATAAATTAAACTAATAGCTTTCGATAATGAAAACATAGAAGTGGTTTTGATTTAACTGAATATTTATTTGAACATATATTTTTAAATCTATAATTAATCCTTTCGAATCAAGCTATTTCCATTTTCTTAGCTTAAATTTATATAAAATAATGAGCAAAACATTTATTCAAAAAATTACTTTATGTAGAACACCCATTTTTATAATCTTTAAATAAATTTTCAGAAAGTAACGTATGAAATAAATTTGTATTTGGATTGGCCTTTCAAATGGATTTTTTCAGTCATGTTTGTATGTATTTTGTATAGTACTCAATTTTTATGATACTTGTACTTCATGTTGTTCCTCTGCTTTAGAAATTTGATATGGTTTGCACTCATTTGCATCGGACGTCAATACAAAATTCGTCTGCAAAATTTCATTAATTGATTATTATAATATTATTTAAAATAATTATTAAAAAATACATTTATCAATATCATAGATTAATTATACGTACCAAACATCCAAGGGGATCGAATCCTACTCCATGATCGTTGGATTTCGCCCAATCTTCTAACTTAGTTCCACAAACGTTCATGCCCAAGTCAAAACAATATTCTGAATCAAAATTATTCACTCCGTGTTCATTCTTTAATGCCCATTGGACTTCTCCATATAGTCTATCTCTATCCTGAAAAAATATAAATAGACAAAATAATTTACTGAATAATTCAATTAAGTTCCGGAGAATTCTTAAAAAATAAATTTGAAAGATTCGAAAACTTAATTTGAAGACTTATTACTATCTACTAAATAATTCTATGCAATTTTACATTTGTTATAAAAAATTAAGTGAAATTCACTTTAAGTGAAATTCGAAATATTGTAAAAAATTTCAAGTTTAGAATGACGTATATAAGACAAAAAAATTATTTCGCAGATACACTCTCATATCGTTGCTTTTATTTTAAAAGTATAAATATACAATTTTTTTAAAAATATTTATCTTTGCATGCCTCATTCACTAATAGTATTGAGATATTTTAAATCTGTTTAAAGATGAAGTCAGCTTCTAACGTTTGGATGTATTTCACTGAATTTAAATCATCTTTAACAAATATATTTATTAATTAGTAATTAACTTCTTTTTTTATATTTGCATTTAATTATAAGATTATATTAGGAAGTAAACAATTTTTTATTTAGAAAAATGCTAAACAAATTTCCGGTTTTAATTTTACTTACTTTTTCTAGATGTTCTGATGTAACTGGTACTCGTGTAGGTCTTAATGTAGTTTTTGATTGACATCCTTTAACTCCGTTCAAAATAGCGAAAAGTACAATAAAGATGCAAGCTAATAAAATGTATCGAGAGAGAAGCATTTTGAATTCGGGAAATATAATTCAATTCAAAAATATATTATTTGTATCAAAAAATACGAAATTTGTCAATAGTATACAAGTATGGTGAGATACTTCGAAATTCATCCCTTTTATACTAGTTTTTTAAGATAAGCATTTTCGATAAGATATCAGAATTCAAAGAATATTGATATCTTTTACAAATTATGCAAATAAAACGTAATAATAGAACTTAAATTCCTCCATATTTGATATATTTCTAATAATAGAGAAAGAGAATAGTAGATTTTCCCTAACACGTGCCTAGAAATAATACATTGTGTAATAAAAGCGTAAAGAAATATTTAACATATTAAATAAAAATTTTTTTGTTAAAGAAGCAATTTTTGTAAAAAAACTTTTATAAACTTATATTATAATTAAGTTTTATAATACATAATAATAATATTACAAAACTGAAGACAATATAATATTTTTAAAAAAGCTGTTAATTCATTCGCACTTCTTCAAACTTAATATTATAAAAATAAATAATTGAAATAAAAATTATCATTAATATTATTTTAAAATCATTTTCGCCGTCTCTAGCGGGCGATAAAGACTTTATCGCCCGCTGTAGGAGGGCGATAAAGATTTTATCGCCCGCTGTAGATTTTACTTCAAAAATGACATTTAGAGGTACAAATATATATAAATATATGTGTATGCATACATAAATATATACATATGTATATATACGTGTGGTTGCAGTACTCGCCTTCGGCTAGTGCTAGCTCGCCTACGACTCGTACCGCAAACTTCACACTCGGGCAATAAAGGTCCACTTATCGCCCTTGGTACATAATATACTATTAATAAACATATATATTTATTTAAATAAAATATTTCAAGTTTATATTATTATGTGGAGATCATGTTAAAACTGTTGTATTTAATTTTATATTATTAAATCGTAATATTGTAAATTAAATAATATACATATGCTAGCCTTTGGCTGGTACTGTACTCATATTGCAAATTCCCCTCGTGAGCAAAAAGGTTTATACTTTTACGCCTGTGGTACACAATAATACATTATTTTCGATATCAAATATGTATGAGTAATTGTATATTAACCACGTATAGGCAAATCTACGTCAAGTGAACAATATTCTGATTAAAGTTTTATTTTTTATAATCTAATTGGTGCTTTTTTGTTGATTAAAAAATCATTATTTCATTTCCACTTTCTCGACCAAAACATGCAAATATACGTGTTTAAAAGTACTGTAAGCACCACTATTTTATATGTTACTATATAGTGCACTTATATAATGAATGAGTTAATTATTTTTAACTATAAATTCACAATCGTTTTACTTCGATCTTTTTCATTAATTAGTTTAGTTTATTATAATAATGCAGCATTTAAATTTATTAGTAATATTTTTAATATTACGACATTATGTACAAACACAAACGTGCAACTACAACCTGTTACGTAATTTTCATAACGATAAAGCCGAAATAAAATAATCAATCAATGTAGAAGAAAAATTATTATTGTTTTACTATTTCTATTATCCAAATCAAAATGTTTGAATGATATATGAAAAAAACATATATTTTATTTTACTTAATTAAACCTAAGCATAATTTACATTAACTTATCTATCTACGTTTTGTAATAGAAGCTTTAGATAACTACTTGACAAACAAAAAATTTGTGAAAATGTTGTAACATATTATGAAATTAATATATAGATAAGCTCCTAATTTATAGACTATAGTTATGTCACTGATCAGAACTTCCAAATTTTGAATAAAGTAATCACTCATTTAATAAATATTGCGGAATACTATGTTTCTTTTAAGTGTGATGAAATATCGTATAATATGTATCTAGCAATGTCTATTTGGTTTAGCCAATAATAATAGTATAAAAGAATCGACAAACTTCCTTTTAAATACAACTGATTACACTAACCAATTATTTCAGCTTATCATTAAATTAATAATAGTATATTATGCCACGCGGGAGGTAAGGAATTGGCGAGTCCATAGCACGTATAAATTGCCACTCGAACCGCAGACGAGGGTTGTAAACACGTGCTATGGGGTCGCCATTTTACCTCCCAAGTTGCATATGCTATTTTTTGCAACACCTAGGGTAAAAGTGCCACATTCAATTTCCGGCGCCGGGAGATAATGTGGTACTTTTACCCAAGGTATTGCAAAAAAGTATTTACCTTTTTTTAGAAAAGTTCCATTAACTTTGTTAAATAAAATTATAGACAGAAAAATAAGTATTAGGATCAAAGTCCGAACTTATCAACATCACAGACATTCTAACATACAAAGTTAATAAAACTCTTAAGTTAACGACGTTTTATTTTAACTTATTTATAAATGCTGTTAGTAATAAAATAATATATTTTTAAGAATCATGATTTCCATATTTTAGTGAAATAATGTTCGGGTTACGCTTGTTTATTTTTTAATATATAAACTTGAAAAGAAAATTATCTGAAAATAAATTTATAATAATACGCTTACAAAAATCAATTCATTAATTATTGTGTATTATTATAGTTAATTTAAAAAAATTCAAATAAAGTTACAATATATAAAATTATACTGTTGAAATTTTGTTTGTTTATTTTTATTGGCAAAATATAAACCTCTCATAATAAAATGAACCTTTCCCAGTTTATTTAAACTTCAGCAGCGACGTATTGATAGATACTATTTAAAAATGCAAATTTAATGCAATTAAGCGGCGCTTGAATATCGTGCCCCATTCCACCAAACTTGACACGAAACATTGCGCTCGCCAAGCCGCTTACAGCCGTTTTTATCCGCGATAACTCAATATCGCTTTCCTCCTCTGTATAATACATCGCGAATTTTTCAGCTCCACTGACTAATAAAAATAATTTTACCGAATTATTTTTACCGCTCTCTATATCTCTTAACGATTTGCCCTTCTCTCTCTCTCTCTCTCTCTCTCCCTCTAGCTCACTTTTCGCCTGTCCGACTGACTAAAGGCTGAGTCCGCGCTCTCGCGGTGAGCGAGCATCGCGCAGCAGTGTTCAAGTGACGCGAGAGAGATAAAGGATGAAAAGAGAGGGCAGAGAGCCGAGCTTGATCCGCAGGATATAGTGTAGTGAGCTGAGCGAGCAAGAGATAGAGAGCGCGTGCAAAAGAGAGAGAGAGAGAGAGAGAGAGAGAGAGAATGGGAAAACGAGCGAGTGAATGACAGACAGACAGCAACCAGACAGGAGACTGACAGCGCGGCGGCAGCCTGACAGCTCGCCTGCTCGGTGCTCTGCTCGGCGCTTGTACGTACTGTAGTCGGGTAATACCGAGCCTGCGCGCACGCCCGGCTACTGTAACGTGTTGATCCGCCTCGTGTCTCCTGCTCTCGTCGACAAAAAGCGATCAAACCTCGGTCGCCCGCCTTGGTTCCATTTTTTATCTTTCTCGGCTTTTTGTGGGCTAGCTTCTTTACTTTTTGTGCTTCTTTCATCTCTCTCTCTTTAGTGGCTGATTCGCCCTGGGCAAAAATGGTTAATTAAATTATTGTGGACCGCGTTCTTGAGCGAGGGTTATTTATACTTGACGAAAGACTTATTTCGACAGTCGTTGACGTTCCGACATGTACGTGGAAATTGTCTGTTGCGCGAGGAGATGAGGTTGATTAATGATTGTGGCTTGGGTGCTATAGTTTTAATTGCGTTAATCGTCAAGTTATTTTTAATTGACAGTTCTTTCTGGTTTTTGTATGTGATGAATTTTAAGTTCCAAATGAGTAGTTGTTACGATTTTGATAAAGTGATTGAACTTGAGAAATTTAATTATCATAGTATTTTAATAAATCAAAGCTTGTCAGTACTTTGATTTATATTTAGAAAGTGGAAGAAATATATAGGATGGGTTTTGATATATTGTAATTGAAACATTATTTTTTTATAATTTTTTTAAGTATAATGTTTAAAATAATTATGCATTAAAATAATCCATAATTAATCCATATCATAAAACCAATTAATCATCTAAAAATTTTATTAAGCATTACAAAAACCTTTCAAATTTCATTAAATGTTTTAAACATGTCTTCTTCTTCATTCAGGAAGTTTTAATAATGCTCGCATTATCCTTTAAAGTCACATTATATCCATTTCGAATTAACAAAATCTAACCACCCAAAAGTAGAAAAAAATTAGCAGCTAGAAAAATTAGCGGAGTAATTTTAAATTTGAATTTGGCGAATCTTCCCTCCTCGTTATTAACTTCGTATGAGGCATCCTTGCTTGCTCGTGGACGCGCAAAAAAACGAGGAAAAAACAACTGTCGTAAAGTAGAGCTGCAGATATACAGGTAGAAAAAGAAAGAGAGCGAGAGAGAGTGAGAGAGAAGGATAGGTAAGCGCTAAAGGTATACACTCTCGTGTTTCGCCGCCTCTTCTCTCTCTTTCTCGCCCCTTCCTGTCCGCCTCTGAGCGCGAGCGAGATGACGCAGTGCGCCCGGGGTTACCATTATGTCTACAGGCCTTGAATTAAAATGCCATATAATGACACAGGCTAGGCGGCCCGCGTGTGTAATTTATGTCCATAAAAATAAAATCATAATTACAGAGCCGGCCGCGCACTCCGCGAAAAGGGCGGGTAATAACACGGCTCCGCGCGCGAGTTTTGCCTCTCTTTCCCTCTCCATCTCTCTCTCTCTCTCTCTCGTTGTTGGCTTTTTCAGCGAGTTGCGTGTTACAGCACTCTGGCTGTATGCGTTGTTTTCTTTCTTCGCGCAGACAAGCTCTTTTTCGGTGCCTGTTCATTATAACGCAGCGCTTATATACACACACATAACCGCGAGCGCATTATGCAGATTCCGCTCGGGCTGGCTCAATGAGCCGATGATGTATACCGTTCGGCCGGATGTGTGATTGACGTCGATCAGTGGGATGAATGTGTATACTTGCGGTTTTCTCGGATGTATAATGCGAGCTGCAGGAGGATAGTGGCTATCCAACGAGCGCGCGCGCTTTGCATGCAACCTGTCGGCCTGTGATTTTTCAAACGGAAAAACGTTGACGGGCGTTATTGATAGATAACGATGGTAAGAGAGAGAGACAAAGAATGAATTTTCCCTGGCAGGTGAGTGAAATTTTCATTCGGTTGAAGGAAGAGCGGATATTTTTTGCGATACGTTGTAAAAAAGGTTGACTGGGTTGTGAAGGCATTTCCTATGAATTGTTGCTTGACAGTTCATTTTTGCAGAATAGAAACGTGAATATTTTCGTTTTTCTACAAAATAAGGTTCTCACAATATTCCACTTTTTTCCAGCGGCTTTATTATTGTAGCTTAAACGAAAAGTCAACATGAATAAAATATTAGTTAAATAGTATGACATGCTTTTAAAAACTTTCTACATAAAATATGTATGTGATTTTTGTTGTAAGGCTTTAATTAACAACCGAAGAAAATTGGAACTATAATTGTTTATAAAAAAGGTGTATTTGCTGCGTAAGAAAAGTAGTGTTTCTCCTAATATGATAATTATAGAATGCATGAAATATAAATTATATTACCACGCTGTAAATATTTTTAGATAAATGTAACTGATTAGCTTTAAAAATATTCTTTTACCTAAAATTTAATTTGTAAGACAAAAATGTCATCCAGAAAATTAGTTCTGCTTCGAAAAATCCTAGGCACTAAGATGTTGTAATTAAACGCATTAATTCGCGTCAGCATTTTAATTTATGTAGTCAAATATAACCGCAATCCGGGCAGAATTTCAGCTTTTAGGAACGGAACATAAATAAAGCAGTCGCGCTCTCGCTGATTTACGTAATTTATTTCACTTTGACGTAGTTTCTACTCTTGATACAAAGTATCCGCCTCGCCTTGAGAAACTTCCGAAACGAGCGCTGGCCCCTATCAATTTTCGAGGAGCGACGAAAAAGCCGCTCGCACGACGCGCCGATTGAAAGCGGACATCTATTAGCGCGACGACATATATTCTCCGTTTTATCGAGCGAATAAATTTCTTCCTCTCTCGGAGCGACGCGCGGCCCTCAAATAAATTACGCTATGCGCGCGAAATAAAATAAATGCAAATTTATCTCGTTTGGCGATCTCGCGCTCCGACGTCTCAATCTTCCCGACCCTGATAAATCGTGCCGATCAAACGCAGCGGCTACTTCGGTACATAACGCAACGTATCAATTATAAGCGGACGAAAAATAAAAGAGATGAGCAACAGCAAGCGGAGGGGCAGAGAGCCTACGTTATAATGCGAAAAAAAGAGTAATAAAAGAAGGCAGAGAGAGAGAGAGAGAGAGCCTGATGAGCAGCGCGTGCGTGCAGAAATCGTCAAGAGGCCCTTAAACGCGAACGGAAAGGCGATGCGAGATCGCGTTGATGAATGTCCCCATTACACGAACACCGCTAGTTATTCCGCGGAGATAAACCGCGTTCATTATTCACTCGCGCAGCCGCGCCGGCCTGACCTTATTTCTCCCTCTCTCCGCGCCGCCGCCGCCGCCTGCATGAACTACGCGCGCCTATTAAACTAACGCAAATTAATATCGGCCTCTTTCATCTGCTCTAAACCTCGCTTCTCGTGCGCCGCTTATTAGCGCAGCCGGCTAAATTGCAAAGCTGGACTTGCCTGAGCAATGACTCTCTCTCTCTATCTCTCTCTCTTCTTCTCTTCCTGTATATTGGCGCTTATCGGTGGGACCGATCGCAGCTACTATGCGTTCGGCTCTGTAAATTTAGAGCGAGGGAGGCTGATAATACGCGGGGAAATTATCATGAGCGAGATGCTAATCGGCATTATGAATAACGAATGTAACGACTGCGCGCACACCCCGAGATAGCGTCTGACTTTGTATACAGAGGCGCGTGACGCTGCGCGAATCAGATTTATCGTAATTGTTTTTTAAAGCGATCGCCGCCGAGCGCGCTATGACTTTGATTAATGGGGGACGGGTAATGACGGCAGGGAGAGGTAATGCGAGGAAAAAGAGTCGCGGGGCAATGAAATCCGAAATAAATTGAACGATTTGTAATTGAATGGTTGACTCGTCGTTTGCGAGTTGTATTTTTTTTTGGGGAGGGAGAAGCGAAAAATTAATACTGTATGTAGTATAATGTATTATGCTGAATTAATGAGTTTTGTTAAGGAAATTAATGAATACTTTCCTGGAGTGAGTCAAATGAGAGAGAAAAATTTTAAAACTAATTATCTTGGAGCTTTATAAATCAAATTGAGGCTTCAACGTGCACGAGGCAAGCTTACATGTGACAAAAAGAATTTCATTCTTGCATGATTAATCGTCTCAGCTTTTTCTTAAATTACAGCACCAAAAAGTGCCCATTTCTGAAATGTTAAACCCAAGGCTATATGGAGTAAATGATATGTGACCGGTAATAATTAATATAAATCATGTAGTCGTTAAGAGAAATTAACATTTAATTTCTTATATAAATCATTTAAAATAAAATATTGGTAGAATTTTATTTTGGAAGTTGGATAAATAAATTGCTAGTCATCGATACGGATTTGTATGTTAAGTCAGATGTATAAATCATTGCATCTGAATAATCGAACAATATTTTTTTCACTTTAATATAATTCTATAAAATGTATTAATCCTTTCACGTCCCTACGCCCTAGCTTTGAAAATTTTCGGGTTTTTTAAGAAAATTTGTTATAAAAACTTAAAAAAAATTAATTTTAACATTCTAAACACCTACAGAGTTTATGGTGCCTCCAAATAAACTATTTTAATAGCATTTTTATTTTAATTATGTTTTGTATACTGCAGCGACCTCTCAAAGTTGGGGGACGAAAATGTCACCAAGTGCATAAAAGGGTTAAGCAATTCCGACCAATTAATTATTAATAAATCTTTATTCGTTCATAGTCATTAATGTGTCTTTGAAAGAATAATTTGTAACGTACTGCACTTTATTATCTTTTACTCGTCTTTAAGAAGGTTAAATTTAAAAAACGTTTTTAAAAATTAATTTTACTATTAATATAACTTAAAGATTGACCAATTTTATATATAATACTATACCGTTTCATTTATTCAACACAAAATTTACAATAAAATCCTAAACTTCAAAATCATCAAAACCAAAATCTAAATCCAGACGCGCCCATCCGTTTCCCCGACGTCCCTACCTTTCAGTCAATCGCGAAAATGCGCTCGACAGCTTTCCGGCGTCCGCTGTCCAGAGAAGCGACAGGAACAACGCGCGCAGCCAGCAGCCGAGCGAGTAATTGAGAGAACCGTGGCGTCGAGGGGGCCGGCCTTATAAGACACATCGCAAGCGCGACAATGCTCGCACCTGATTCACGCGCAGCTGCATTTCGCGCCATTGTGCCTGCGCCTCGAGCTGCGAGAGTAATGTTCTATTGTTTATCAGTTACAATGATGTATGCACGATACTGTCGGCGTGGCGAGCTAAATTTTTCGAGTCGCTAGTTCGTGTAATTATAAATATAATCGTTAATTTATCGTTGCGATGTGAGTAAATAGGTGTAAGAGTGTGGGTATATCTGATTCGGAGAGGAGGGGTAGCAAAAGGTCTTTACCTGAGTCAATGATTTACGTTGGTGGTTTGTAGGGAAAAAATAAGGAGATATTTATTGCGAAAAAGTTCATTTTTGGGATAAATTATCTATTGTCTGATATGCATACAGTGGACTTGTATTTGAGGCGCTACCGTGTCCCTTTATTTATATAATGAATACAATTAAATATTATTGAGTTTTGGTGGAAGTAAATATTGAACGAATGAGGAAATTCAACGGTAAATACAGCCGGATATTGATGGTCTATTATGTTTTGCACAAACTTGTTAGATCAGAAAAATGAATATGTGAAATAAAGATAAGCGAAATCAATAAACGAGAGAATGTCTTACTAATCCAAACGTTGAAGTTTCATGATACGCACATTTTATTCATGAAAGTGTACAAAAGTATTCTTTGACAGACATGTGTTCATGTACGGAGGAATTATTTAAATTTTCATTTTAATACAAGCTCAAGTAATATATCACGGGCTTCTTTCTCTGCCTATATAAGCCGCGATCCATACAATAATACTTAGGAAATAATGAGAATTAAAGAAAAGAAAATTGATATTTTGTCTCTATTACACTCTATGCAAAATTTTAAGTCAATATTCCAAATCGTCTACAAATGGTCTCAGAATGAATATTTTTAAATATCTCATTCGTCTAAAAATGTTGACTATTTAATAAACTTAATATACTATTAATAAAAGCCATTGAAATATCAATTTAAAATTTGCGTTTATCGCAATATATTTTTTACGTATAGAATCTGCTCATTTCTAACTTTATGTTAGTTTGTGCTATTTTCAATCCGCATTTACCCATTATATTATACGACTATACAATTGAAAACACGCTGGTTATTTAAACCTCCACCACGTCACAAGCATACCCACTCCATACATCATCCTCCTATATCCAGGCTCCCACCTCCCACTTATAAATTTCAAGACATACCCAGCAGCTCGCAGAAATACGGCGGGTCCCGATCGATAAATCCCGCGAGCCATTAATCACCCGTGTCAATAATAATCTTAAAAAAAAGTTTCCGTTCTCGAATTAAGCTCAGACCGCTCCGTTCTCGCATTATCATCGAAGACACCTATACTCCGCGCTGATGATGAACAGCCCTCGATGAAGAAGAGCCGCCGCCGCCGCCCTCGCAAGAAGTAATATAATATCGAGCGCGCGCGGCGCGAATACAAAAATGAACGCTATTACATGTAATTGTGATCTACAGCCGTCATAAAGCATCGAGCGACGACGCGTACAAAAGGGCGCTCGCGCGCCTCGTAAATCTCGGCTCTCTACCCCCCCGACCTATACTTTTATACCCGGGGAGTATCGCTCGCACCCCTCGCGTGAAATATTTACGCGCATAATCGTCGACGTATAAACGATCGGGATGCGTGAAAATGCGTTGCCAACTGTGAGCCGCGCACTTTTCACGCTTCTATTATACGCGAGAGCGAAGCCCGTACTATAATGGATTGCGCCTTTGCCGTTCTGTCCAACATGATGTATCGCACTTTTTCTTGGGATTGCGCCTGTGTGAGGCGCGCGTAGAAAAATTTAATGGAAAATTTTATGCTCCAGGTACTTGAAAAATGTGCCTAATTTGTAAGTGCTCTTTCTAGTGCTGTAGCAGAGCATAGATGTAGATAATTATGTTTATTTATAACGGGTAGTGATGAATTAATGTGCATATGAGATTAGACCTTTTTTATTAATTGTTTTGAAAATGATTTAATTTTTTTAGCTTTCTCTGTATAGACGCTTTGTTATAAAAAAATTTTGATAAACATGTTTAATAGTTTTAAAGTATTTATATCTGAAATACTCTATTTTTTGAAAACATGCCTGTATTAATACACTTATCCACAGTTCAAAATACAAAACGTCAAACAGCACCTAACCAATATTTTAAATGCATGAAATATCAATTTTTTTTATTAGTCAAAAAATTCCAACTTACCCACTTTTAATGCAAATAACGCTAATTTTGTTGTACTTTTTCATAATATGGTTGAAATATTACATTGTGCAATGTTCGCTAAAAATGAACTATTTTTACTGAAAGTGAAATATTCAGCATGAGTCTGAAATAGTTTTTCTACCAGTGTATACATCGTATGTGTATATTTTTACTCACAAATGTAAAATCGGTTTTCTTTTTTGTATAAACATTGGGTAGTTATTTGCAGTTCGATATTTTCTATTTAAAGCACTTATTTTTAAAAAGCTTAAATTAAATTTATAAAAACTAAGTGTTAATAAATTGACAGACATATTTTACTTTAGAAACTACCATTAAAATACATTGCACTTTTTTATTTTCAATTGACAGTCGTATTTCACTTTACAAATTACCATTAAAATACATTATACTTTTTTATCTTGAAATTGATGACAAAAAATGTCACTTATATATTACAAAATGGTTATATCAAACACGTGATTTCATTAAAAAAATGTGATTAGAACTTTGTCTTTGCCCAAACCAATTTCAGAAAAAACGAATCGTCCCCATTTATCACCCGATCAATAGACGCGAGGCAATTAATCTCATTAATGTTAAATCTCCAAATATACCACACAATTGATCAACATCAGCAGCAAGTTCAGCTTCACTCCAAAAACATAAACACGTTCACGCGAATTACGAAACGATCGCCGCACAATTCACCCCCCCCCCCTGCAAAATCACACGCTCTAGCTGCATGTTTGCCCAAAACCCTCGGGCGCTTCACTCCTCTCTCTCTGTCGAACCGCTCTCTCACGCACAAACGAGCCTGAGCGCTGACGTTTCGTTCCGCACAAAATCATCGCTCGCTACAAGAACACACACGCGAGCATATAGACATCGATGATGGATGATGCCCGAAGCGAGCGAGCGTTCGAGAGGGGCCGGGAAAGGAGACGTATTGTCCCTGACGGTGAGTTTATTTTACAGGGCCCGGCGCGCGGGCTTTCATCGATTATAACGACGCCTTGATTAATCGACTGCGGATGTTTACAAGCCCGGGCTCGGCGCTTCGAGCCCCTCCGCGCCCTCGCGCCTGTATGAATTATTGGCGTCATTATGAACTCGGCTGGTGGAAATTGCCCGGCCTGAAAAATCACATTACGCGTAATTAAGTAAGGTGCTTTTCTCGCGCGGATGAGGAAGTTCCGTTTCTTTTTTTTTATTTTAGTGCCGCCCTTTTCGAGTGGATCGCGTGCGTCAGTTGGCTTTGTCGTTCGTTGTGGGTAGGTACTTTAGGGAGACGATCAATCAGTCTTATCGTTTCATCATTGAGACTTTTATCATCGTCATTTATATATTTCTTTTTTTGGCTTTATTAGTGAGACATCGCGATACATGATTGTTTGTTCAGGGAATTGAATAGATGCTAACGTTGGCTTTGCGGTGAGCTAGGTTATTAACCTCGCTTATACGAACACTGTGAATGTAAAAGATGAGACAAAGGAAAATCTTATGTAGTGTATAAGCAGCTATACTCTTTCGTTCCACGTAGTTTCATAAATTAATTATTATGTTCTGTCTGTCACGTTTGTTTTTAAACATCGAAAAGCGGAAAGGTACGATTATTTGTTCAGAATCAATGTCATTATTATTTTAGCAAATAACGTGTGATATGGTCAGGTCAAAGAAATTCATATTTTAAACTCGATTATTACCACTTAAATAAAGTTAGCGGTTTGAGAACTTATTAATAATTTCTATTCGAAAGTAGTTAGTAACCAGTAGCTGTATCTTACCGATTGAAATAAATGTTGTACATATTAATAACTATATCCGTTACAATTACGTATTGCCGTGATAATTATTTTTGCCATATTTAATCTTGCGATATCTAGTAAACATTAAACTTAACAATATTAATGGCTACTTACTACACGAAGCAATCGTAATTATAAGATAAGCCGAACTACACAAAGAAAAATAATCAACACCGAAGCTATTACTTTTAATGATTCGACGATGCTATCCATAATTAACCAGGATAATTTCAGCAAGCCGCGCTCCAACAACTACCAAGAAAATTGTCTTCTTGTAAACTTATTAAAAAATAAACATCTCCCGGCCACTCTATCAACCGGTACGTCATAATTTCCAAAGTACACAGTCAGCGACACCCCCTTAACTCGAGAAAATCCGAGCTACCCGGCTACGCATCCTTTATCGTCAAAGTCAAAACGTCAAAGCGGCGGGTCGCGTCGTCAACTCCTCCGCTTCCCTCCCGTTCAGTAACTCCCCCTCTTTGGATCTTAATACGTCTAGCTCTCTCTCTCTCTCTCGTGATCCCGCGGCGGCGATAGCACTCCGCGGGCGCTCGGAACTTTCATGAATTATGACGGATATATACGCGGCGCTTTGGCGTATACAGCTTCGCGTAGAAAAGGGCATTAACGATTGAATCGTACATCACGCGCAGCCCGATCCTATCTCCCAAAGCCTTTCGAGGAAGACGGTGTGTAGCGCAATCTGCGCAATTTATCAGGCCGCCCGTCTGCCAGGAGCGCGCTTCTTTTTCGCTTGTATATATATGTATGCGGGATTGATGTTACCATAACAACCGCGCGCGAGCCGCGAGAGTGCATTAATCAACGCGCAGAGCAAGAGAGAGCGAGGTACAAATGATATTTTATAGCGCTATAAATCCAGGGAGACTGTCACCGTTTTACGCGAGAAGCAGCCTGTGTGTTTCGGCGCGGCCTGCGGCACTTTGCGAGTGGATGTGCGTGCAGGCGTGAATTCTCCGCGCAGGCTGCTGTGCTGGTAATTGTGCGTGCTCTGCTGACGGGAACGAAACGAGACTGCGAGCGCCATCTAAGAATGAAGCTGGGAACCCGGTGTGAGGTACGCTTCTTTGTTTGCGAGTTGAGAGAGCTGAGTTTGTCTGTTTGATTTTTCTTGTTATGGAAAAAAGTTTTTTTGCTTATGAAAAGTTTGAAAATGTTTTTATTTTTTTTAATATTTTAGAATATAATGGTTTTATTTTGGCGGAAGATATTCGGAAACAAATGCTAACAGCGGGATATTTTGAACCTTTATATTTTATTCGAAATATCCTTCGATTCAATTAATGTGTGTCAAAAGGTCGTGGCTGGTTATAGAATTTCCAGACGAGTGCTTATACTTATTTACCTCAATCAAGACGCTTTATTTAATTTTAATATTGAAATCAATCAATAGCCATATAGGAACGTAGCAAAATAAAAAATTAATAAACTCTAGTGAAAAAATACCTTATTAAGATTTAAATTTAATTAATACATATATAAGCTGAAATCGGCTGAATTCGTAAAGGAAAGCATTGATCCGTATTTCGAAATCGTCTTTCATCCTCGAAATTCGGCCTGATAGAGCGCATTCAATTAAACGAGCAAGAGAAGATAATTGCTCGAGGTTAACGCGGCGAAAATGCCTCGGCTGACGCACCTTTCAGTGCAATAATCAGGGTAAATCGGCGCGCTCGCTCGCACATGCAGTTTGCAAAGGCGGCCGCAGAGCAGAGCGCGCAGCCAGCTGAGAGAGCGCGCGCGTTTGAAACCAGCCGTCCAGACAGACACCTGGCTCAGACGTCAAATGAAAGCGCTTATTTTCTGGCTTCTAGTGTTGCTGACAGCTCGCTCAGCAGCCAAAGGAAACTGTTCGTTATTTCAACAAAAATGCCGCTATTGTGGCTATTTGAAGACTCTGCTGTAGACTATACAATAATTACTTAATTGTTGGTGCGATGAAATTCCGCTCTAAACTAAAGAAATATGTATCGATTGAATTCAACAAGACGTATTTATAAATATACCCGCACACACAGTACACACTGAATAACAACCCCCAAAAAATTACGAAACAAATAAAATACACCAAAATTCATTATCAACCGCGAAACTCAATCCCATCAAACAAGAGCGTATATCAAGAGAGAAACATGGCCCGAGGGTGGCCACGTCCGCCGCGCCGGGTCCGATAGCAACTTTGAAATCAGTATCAGGCGATTAATAACACTCGAGCGATTCGCTGAAAAGGAGCGTACTTACGCGCCGGAAGCGGCGATTCAGCGCGTGCGGATGAGCGAGCGGGAGAAGGCGAAAACGCGTTTGTACGAGGAGATGAAAGAAATTGCAAGAGCAAGATTTACTGGACGGCGATTGTGCGGATGAATTGAAGCTGGCGTTTTAGACAGTTGCAGACGCCTACGCGGGTTGTGCAGTCGTGGGTGCAATGTTTAATGGGCTGGCCTGTTTGGAAACTATTTATTTATAACTAGATTTACCGATTTCGTGTGCAGGTTTTGTATTTTGTATCTGTAGTGAATTTTTAAGGGTCTATGGATTTTTAAGTATCCCGTGTATATTACGTAGATCTAAATACTTTCTTATCGTAGATTATCAATTTTTTTTTTTAAATTGCATAAAACTCTTTTGAGTATTAATTTAAATGTATTAATGTCAGATGTACGTCTACTTATCGCGAAGTACCGTACGTCAAGCTCTCTAAAATCCATTGCAAAACAACATGCTTTATCACCGCGGCTCTAAACATTTCAAAAATAACTAATCCAAAACGTCAGTCAACCACATCGATACCCACTCCACTCTTACGCTATTATTTGTAATTACTCAAGTAGACATCGATTGATAAAATCTATACATCATATTAAAAATATCAAAGCCGCAAGACATCTATCACCTCTCAGCCTGCTATTTTCCAATAAAACAACATTACATAACTCACAGCCTCCGCGCTCACGAGCACACCTCGGCGCGGATAACCCAGCGAGCGAGCGCGCCTCGTAAACCAAAGTCTGTATAAAGATAGAAGGGCGAATAAAGCGGGTATATAAGAGAGAAAGGAAAATGACGGGGGAGCAGGCGGCCGTTCGAAGGAGCGTATATATACGGGGCCGACAGAAGGAGAGAGATAAAGAAAGAGAGACGTTAAGCTGGCCGGAGGCTGCGAGCGCACACGCGCTGATGATGAAGGCCGTGTTTGCTGTCAGTAAAAACTTCGTGGAACGTCCCGACTGATCTTTTACGAATAATCCCGTCGCCCAGTGTGTTCTGCGCCCTCCCGGGAGTTTACGGACTGATAAGACCTATTAATTTACGATGTGATTCCGTAATGATTTACGTAATGAGCGTCGCTGAAGCGTTTAATTGGTGAGGTTGTGTTTTAAATAAGGACTTGTGCGATCGGATATTTGCTGAGTGCGTTTTAAGTAGTCACGGAATTGTTTCTAAGTTTTCTAGTAGAAAGGGTACGGATAGTGCAAGACATTCGACCCTCGAACTAAAATATTTATGTATAATCATGAAAAAATTCAAACGTTTAGATTTCTCTCAAAACTCAAAAAATTCCTAAACAGCTGCATCTCGACCAAACCATCAAAATTCCCAGTAAACTTGAAAAGCTCTTCGATCGAAACCGGCCACTTTCGGACTTCTCGGATCTCCCCGCCGAGCTCCCGAAAATAAATATCGCACTTCGCGAATGATTAAGTAACGCCTGGGCGCGCTCAGCCAGGCCTAAAACTAATAATTCCTCTCGGGCCGCTAGCTCTCGCGAAAGTTATTATACGAGCGGCTCTAAAATTGCGCTCACCGCACATACTGCAGCAACGAGACTCACTCGCTGCAGCGGCGCACGAGCCATTGACTTCGCGCTTGCCGATATATATCTTCCGTATAGAGTGCGAGAGGTTGCGCGCTCGCGAGTCGGAAATGCGCGTATTTCAAGTGAAATCGGAAACGCGTCATGCGTCGCTGAAAAGTCGCGCGTGCGCATGCGCAAGACGTGATTTACGAGGGATGTAAATAGCTAAATGAAAGGTTTATTGGCTAAAAAAGGCCGACTCGCGCGCGAGCCGAGCCGAGCCCGCCGCCTTTCACGTATATATACATACGAGCGCGCGAGGGCACGCATATGTGCAAGCGGGCTCCTCTATAGATACTCTCGCGCGCTCGCTCGGCTTCCAGCGGCGTTAAAGATTTACGATAATGGCGAAGATACGGGCCCCGGGGTGATTTATTGGCGCGCGATCGGAGCGCGTGCGGAGCCAAAGCGAAGGCTCGTTAGTTAGGCGGCACGCCGGCCACGGCGAGCGGGTATAGTGGTAGTCGATATGGACGTCAGGCGCAATTCGTTTCGTTGCCTAATTATAAAGAGCGCCCGCGGATTCGACGGCGGCGGCGTCGTTTTCAGCTGTGCAGCGCGCTGGCTGTTGGATGTATAAGGCTCGTTATGCAGTTGGGCAATCGTAGCTTGCTAAGGTGCGATTGCGTTTTGCCTATTTAGAAGTTACTGTTTTTCATTTTTTTCTCTTTTTAATTGTTGCAAGTTCGTGGGAATGTTTTGATAAGCTTTGTCTTTTGAATCGTGATGATTTTTTAGTTTTGATTTATTTAAGTGTGTCTTTATTGCCTTTTGATATAATTGAGGTTATATTCTTTTGGTTTTTTTAAGAAAAAATTCTATCACAGTCTAACTAAAGTCTGTTTTTGTGAAAAGTTACTGAAATCTTCAGTGATTTATCACGTGATTTATTGCACGATTTTCACGTGATAACTTCCATAAAACTGTATGAACTTGATTTCAATTTTTTTTAAAGTTTTTATTTAACAACATCTTCTTTATATAAATGTATATTCAGAATAAATAATTTTTTTAAACATTAATATTGCTCTTATTTAATAAACACCATGTAATTCTTCAATTATTAAAGAAAAATTCTAAGTTAATAAAGCTTGCTTGAATCAAATTACTCTCAATGATCTTTGTCACCATCTGAGCGGTAAAGGAGTATAAAAGACACTAATGATTTACAAACTTTTAGCGGTATAATTGTACGATGAGCCTAAAGCATCTTGAGCTGGTTCTTGTTACGTAGACCTCCGGGCTGCTGCTGTTTTCGATCTCCCTCGCATGCGATTTTATAAATTATTCAGTCTCTCAGCGGGGAGGAAAGTGGAGGCCGATGTATGGCCGTCGCAGTTGCGAAATGAAAAGGCACCGCGCGTGATACAAATAAAGCACCGTCGTGTATCGTTTAAAAAAGTCGATGATGCTGATTCGATTTTAATGATTAAGATTTTTCATGCTTTAATTCTTTTTGATGATTTGCATATGAAATTTATAAATTGGATTATAAATGAAAAATATTTTATTTTTTATATACAACTACTGCTATTACTGAAAATACATTTTTGGTAGTTCATCCAATGTCAATAAAATGTGAAAGTTTATAAAACAATTACAAATTTTTAATAGTTGATCGACTAATAAAAATAATTGATTCAAAATCTCTATTCAAAAAAGATATACCTAGAATAAAAAGAAAGATAATATAAAATCACGTGAACATTTCGGCTTATAATATTCTACACTCGGCAACCGTAACGTGTACAAAATTTACTAAAATTCTCATTTCTTAAAAACATCCCTTCACAGAAATAAAAAAACATCCTAACGAAAACCAAAACCCTCCCCACCAACAACTTAGCTTACAGAAATTCGTCAATCCATTTATTAGGACGAATCGGCCGTCGTTATAAAAGCCGTGAAATCATGCAGCGGCGACGGCTCTCATGCTAATAGTGCCATATCGGCGAGATTTGACTCATCGCCGCTTAGGCTTTAATAAATGGCGTAGATGCGAGCCCGGCTGCGCCCCTCCGCCGCGCTCCCGGTGATTTATGCGCCGGAATGGCTAGATATTGTACGGCCGATACCGTAGCCCGCGCGCCGCGCTGCCGACGACTCTTCAAGCACTTTGAATATATAACCACCTGAGCGCGCGAGCGCGCACATGCAGTCGTTAAATTCAATGGCGCGTGCACTGAATCAAACGTTGTTTAGTAATGAGCTTTATGGGCGCGTGTATAGGCGCGCATATTGAAATACTGCGGCCCTGCGCGTTATCTGACGGCTGAGATCTTCGCTGAGAGCTTTCTATAAAAGGGCGAACGCGCTAATTTAGCTGATTAGATCGTCTGTTGG
>JAPYZA010002226.1:0-31289 GCA_030522685.1 Eupelmus azureus | reverse complement strand
TATATAAATTACAAAAATTTAAGCCAAAGCTAAAACTATGGTCTAATTATTTTATATGTTTAAAATAATAATATTTTTCTTGAGTGCATATACGGTATTATTTTTGAAAGAATAAGTAAATTTAATGCGTATAAGAAAATGATAAGGAAGAAATCTTTATTACCGTCTTAAAAAGATACCCTTATTACCGACAAAAATTTTCGATGAGTATAATACCGAAACCATCCGCCAGATGCTTTTCCAAATTTTTTGTTTCCCGCAAGTGGCAAGATTAGGATACAGTTCGTATATATACCAGGTCTGAAATTGACGAAAAGCTAATGGGATATGAAGACAAACTTTTGGAAGATTTACCATGATTAATCATATGATTTTCATATGGGACGTAATTCTGATCCTATATTTTTGTAAATTTGTTATTCCTTATCAGTTTTTTTGCATTAATTTATATTTTATTTACATTTTATCCGTAAATAATTATTATACTTATAAAAATTTAATTTTTGTTTACCCAATAAATAATTAATTATAAAGGTTGTATGTTTTTAGAGAAATCATTTTTAAGGTATTGACAAAATTCACAGGCAATATAACAGATTTAATGAAAAACAAGTTAAAGTTATTATTACAATTATCAAAGTGAGTTGCACGTTTGTGTTGGTTAGCGGCGCCACTTGCCGGGTTGACTTGTACCCATTTATCATCTATCGATAATCGAAAAACTGAAAAACTTTTGTCAGATTACCACGCGAGCTGTCTCTCCTTCGAAAAAAGAAGCGGGCGCGATCGCGCACGTGTGTTAAAAATCCTAGTAGCAATCGAACGTGTGAGAGAAAGAGAACGCCAGATAATATCCGCTACTTACTCTATATATTCAGCCTACAGGCTAGATTTGCGAATCTGTTGGGGAATTCCGTTAGAGTGCGCAGGGGCGCACCGTAGAAAATATAGTAGGCGTATATACGTATATATATGTACAGGCTCATCTTCGGTGAGTCTGCAAAAAAGGCATACTTATATACCTATATACGCAAGTCAGAATTCACACGGCAGCGCTCGCGCAATATACCCAACGGCCAACGAAAAGAAAACATCAGACAGGGCTAGCGGGGCCGCAGGCATGAGCGTATATACAGAGCGCGAGAGCACGATATACCTGTGAGTATATAGCTATATCTGCAGGCTGTATCGCGAGCTGTTCGCGCGCGCGCGCTCGCGAGTCTCGACGCGCCACAACATTGTCTGGCTGATGAAGGGGAAAGATGCCCGTGGATCCTCGGAGCAGCGCAGCGTAAACACTATATAGGAGCAAGCGAGAAGAGCCACTACCCAGTACCTAAGCAGCGCTAGAGACGAGGCGCAACCGCCCTAAGCAATATCATGGAAGTCACCCGTTCCAGTAAGTACCGAGAGATTCGCTATTTTACAATTTATAACCTTCAAATGCGCTAGGACTACTGCCTTCATTTTCTTTTCCGTTCGATAGTTTTTATAGTAAAGAAGCGATGAACGTTGTAGGAAAAAGAGGGCAAAGTCTTAGAGAGGTTAGAAATTGGGCCACATGTCAAAATAAATAGTGTGTCACGGAGAGCGGCGCTTGCTCTTTTTGCGCGTACGCGTTCCACATGATAATAACGTACGCGTGACAATGATGCGAAAGCAATTTGAAAAAAACGACCGGCTTAAGATGACCTCGTAAGTCGGCCGCCCGGAAAATTCGCGCGACCGGTGTAAGTGTGTATTGATGTGCGTGCGAATCGCGCGCTTTGTAACTACCTTCCTACTCTCCTTTTTCGGTTAACGTTCTGCTCCGCTTTGCTCGAGTGCTACTCTCCTATGTACTCTCTTTTTGCGCGCGTTTCAAGGACTTTGCTCCATGGAGCGAGTACAATAGGAGCAAGGTTTTTGAAACTTTCTAGGAACCGCATAACCAATTATAATGCTTTCTTTTATCCTGATTTTGTGTGCGTCGTCGAAAAGAATCGGCGAATCAGCGAATTCGAACGTTTTCGTAACCTCTACTTATTTCAACTCAAATGAGGCTCTACATTTATTCAGTCTCATTTCAATTTGGAATTCAATATTTCTTTCAATGCATCATTCAATACTGATTCATTTCTAATAAAACTATACTAATTGTAACTTTTTTTATGTCATGAATATCAGATTGCTTTTGAGACATCATAAAAGTTTATTGTGAACTATAAATTATAAACATTGTAAATATGCTTTCTCAAATTATTCATCGATCTTAAAATGTCATGCCTGCTGATGATCTTATACTTACTTTTGTTTGTGATGTACTTATTTATCATAATAATATTCTTTAATAATTTTGCTCGTGTTTTTAGATTTCCTAGATGTCTTGACAGAATTAGATGAAGTTTTAAATAAAGCCACATTTTTGGCAATCGATGGTGAATTCACCGGTTTGAATTCAGGGCCAGATGCCAATGCATTTGACACGCCGTCTCAATACTATGCTAAATTGCGAACTGGATCTATGGATTTTCTCCTTGTACAATTTGGCCTCTCTGTTTTTACTTACAATTCAAGCAGTAAAAAGTATGTAAATAAGTCATTTTATCTTTATATTTTATTTAATCTTCATGTCTCATTGTTTGTAAAAACACTTTTGTTCTGTAGGTACAGTCAAAGATCATACAACTTTTATGTATTTCCAAGGCCGTTTGACCGATCAGCACCCGATTGCAGATTTATGTGCCAGGCCTCCTCCATTGCTTTTTTAGCAAATCAAGGTTTTGATTTTAACAAACTTTTCAAATACGGAATTCCTTATTTAACAAAGTCCGAAGAAGAGAAATTAAATAAAAAAATGGAGGAAAAGCAAAGAGTTAGAGAAGAAGGCTTGGATCTTATACCAATTTCTGATGATGACAAACCACAAATTGAAGAAATTTGGTAATATAATATTTTAGATTATACATATGATATAAAATTAAAAGAAAAAGTATATATTTTACGCAAACACTATATCGTTTTATCTCTTATAGTTCTAAAATTGAAGAATTTATTAACTCAGACCACAAAAACCTGACTATAGAAAGATGTAATGCCTTTGTCAGACGACTAATTTATCAAGAAGTAAGACTTAGATGGCCAGATAAAGTTAGATTAGAAGGCAAAAATGACAATGGAAATCAATACATCATTGTTTATAAAATGGGTACAAAAGAAGAAGAAGAACAAAAAGAAGCTGAAAGGCGTGTAAAAGAAAAACTTGAAGTAAAACAAGCTGTAGGACTTAGTGCAGTTTTACGAAAAATTGCTAACTCTGTAAGACTTAATCTTTTCTAATAATTTTTTTTCAACTAATAGACTTTTCTTTCTAATAATGCTATTTTTAGGGAAAATTAATTGTAGGACATAACATGTTACTTGACTTATGTCACGTTATTCATCAGTTTTTTGGTCCCTTACCAGAAAGTTATGCAGAGTTTAAATCTCTGGTACACTTCCTTTTTCCAAAGTATGAATAAGACATTTGTACTGTAAATTTTACTTGAATTCTATACTATTAAAAAGTATATTTTATTTTATTTTTAGACTTTTGGATACTAAAGTTATTTGCCAATCGGCACAATTCAGAGAATCTGTACCGTCAATTCTTAATCATTTATTAGAAACGCTGCAAGTATCACCATTTTCGATACCTGAGACAGAAAATGTAATTAATCAAAGTTATACTCTTTCTAACAATAAATTACACGAAGCTGGTTATGACGCTTACATTACCGGAATTTGTTTTATTGCTTTATGTAACAGACTTGGTTTGTATTACTTTTGGTTTTCTAACATATATTTTTTGTAAAACAAATTTTATACTTAAATTCATGTATTTTGTATATTTTAGGTTCCTTACAGGTACCAGAAGTATCTACAGTACTTGCAGACTCCCCGCTATTGTATCCTTATTTAAATAAGTAAGTTTTTTCTTTTTTTTTTTTTTTTTAATTGTGTAATATTTTTGTAGTATTATAGATAGCCTTATTTGCGTCTGTATATTTTTGCAGACTGTTAATAGCAAGATTAAAAGACTATCCGCACATAAATCTTACGGGAAAAGATCGTAAGTTCAAGAAAACAGCAAAATTTTTTAAATTAACGAAAGGTTAAGAGCAGAGACCAATGATACATTTATATTTTAGCAAATCCAAGCCGAGATCATGTTTTCCACATAACATTTCCTAAACAGTGGAAACTCAGTGATTTATCGCAACTTTTTACTCCATACGGTGAGTTTAAAATACATTTTTATTACTTATTGCAACGCTAAAACCAAGAGTTTAAATCTTAATATTTCTGTATTATATCTTAAATTTTTTAACTATTTATTCAGATATATTTGAAATAGGATCTTAAATAAATTTTTCTGTGAATTTCAATTATTGTAATTATTGATGTTTCAAATATTGTACGTTTTCTCAAAATTATATTATTATCTAATATAGGAGGGGCTTACGTATCATGGCTGTCGGATACTACAGCATATGCTGCTCTGTATCGCCGCGACCAAGTCAGTGCAGTCGTACAGAATCTGTTCAAGTCTACGCAGTATAGTCTAAAGAAATACAGGGAGCATCAAGCAAATCTTGAAAATGAAAAGCCAGTAAAACAAGAACGAAAGCGGAAAGCTGAGTAAGTAATTTGTTTCCTATTTTTATTCTATTAATATAAACTTAATGAAAAAAATATTTTAATTACTTTATCGACGATTCAAATGACAATCTCTGATTTTTATTCACCATTAAGTTATTGTACTCACAATTTTTATTACTTTATGCATCACTTTTAACACAAATTGTTAAATTATGAAAGATATTTTATAAATATTTTTCAATACTTAGATCAGAGACTGGCAGCCTTTTGGGATCTATGGGATCTTATTGTAGAATCATGTAGAAGACCTTATTGATTTTGGGTCCTTACTTGACATCGGATTAACGTCGAATCAACTGTAACTGTAAAGGTTTCCTGGTTCTGAAATATTCACCAAAATGGTATTTCTGTAAATGCAAGGATAAATTTAAAAGTTAAGGAAAAACACTTTGATTTGTAAAGGAGGGTCTTTTGCTAAAATTGATTTAGGTACTTTAAAACTCTTAATAATGCTATTTATTTGAATCTATTTAATTTTTAGAACACTAATCATTATATTCACAAAACAAAAATACTCTCCTTAACTATTTTTAAGTGCTTAGCATTCACTTTAAATCATTAATTTTCCTCGCATTTGCTTTAATCGAATTTCGATGTGATCTATTTAGTATAATATTAATTTTTATTTGTATTAAAAAACAACTTGCATATAATGTTAACTAATCTAAAATAATGTGGACGATTTTTTAAAAGTATTTTTTACTTTTACAACTCATATTTGTGATTTTTTTACTTTTTGCAATAAGCATTGTGCTAGTCAAATTTAATTTAAAAAATTTATTTTAAAATATATATTTTTAAGTTTTACGCTTCTGCAACTGTTGTTTGTGTATGAGTTTTGATGTATCAGTAAATTATTTTATACTTATGTAGTAATTTATTTATATTTGATGTAAATAAGAATAATTATGTATAATATGTTTAATTTGATTCGATATATAAATAAAAATCTTGAATTTATTAAGAAGATAAAATTTAAATCTATTAAACACCATTCTTCACAGTGTTTTAATGTTTTCAAGACGATATTCCGAATGTCAGGTATATGATTCTACTTTAAGCTCATTAATATAGTAAACAAAAATTATTTAAACAAAAATATTTATTATAGCTGTACCATTAGTTATATATTTATTTATTATTTTTTTCAAAAAATAAATTCAAAATTAATGCAAAAATTACCAATTTTAAAATACATGGTAATAATTAAATCAATAAAGAAGTTACAAAAAAAACTAAAAGTATGAATTCTCATAAAATCTGAACACAAGTTAGGTCTTTAAGGTAGTTCCGGCGCGAGGGGCCGTATCTGTGGGTGCTTTATTGGGGGCACTTTTATTTGACCATTACGTATGCCCAACAGCTTCTCACTTTCATTAAACATATGCGGTAACCGAATCGACTCTTCTCCCTACTACATAACTAATTACCCTCTGTTTGCATCGACTTCGCGCACGGTATAAATTCAGCCAGCGCATAATATCGGCAAAGTAACGAGTCGTTGGTAGGAAAAAGGTGCGCATCGCCACCAGCGGCAGCAGCAGCAGCAGCACCAGCGCAATTTTATAATATTATTCAGCGGTTAAGCACGCAAGAGCTCCCTCTCTTTCTCTCTCTCTCTTTCCCCTCGCTCCACTGGCTTATACCATAACTTTAAGAACCTCGCGCGCATGTTTAAAGCCACACGGTGTATACGTGTGCGCGCCACCTTCAGCCTTCCTCTTCGCCACGGGGTTCTCGTGCGCGGAGCATCCCTGGAAAAAATCTCGCCTCGTTGCAGCAGCAGCAACTTCTTTTCCTATTGCAAGACGCTTCCTGTAGTTGCGCGCGTGCGCGCGCGCTGTATAATATACTCTAGATAGACTCGAGAGAGGCTCATTTCTGTTCGCTCGTCGAGCTTGTTGTACATGAATTAGCTCGTTGCGTATGCGAGCGCGCGATGCTTGAATTTCGCCATCAAGTTCATCCTTTACGAAAACGAGCTGGACCAAACCTGCGTATAGGATAAGGCATGTAGCTTTTTCAAGGGACGCGAGGTAAAGTACAAGGAGTTTCCGTTGGTATAAGCTCAAATGTTTTTCTCGACTCCAAACGCAAAATCTTGCTTTTTTATCCAATTTTTTTTTGTTAAAAGCGTAATTGGATATACGCTAAAATATTCTATGCATAAATCTCATTTACCTCGAGTGGATAAACTTTTTGAAAAATTCATTTTTTTGTCTGGAAGCTTCTGGTTTTGAACATATTTTAAGATATATTGAAAGATAAAAATGAAAAAAAATGACATACGGAGTCATGGTTTTTAAGTGCATAATCGTGAGGTTTTATTTTGAAACTTCCGCAAAGTAGGTGTGCACACCTTAATATTGGTCCTGATTTATGTCTTTGCGAGTGATGCATTCCCCTCAAGCAATTTAATTGATTACAGTATAATGAACGGCATAATCAGTTATCAATATTCATGAGGCCTCTAACTTCAAAATATTTATGAGCTTTCGCAAATTTATGATAAACCAGATTTACAATGTTCCAAGTGAAATTAGTTCGTATAGGCCAACGTTGACACAGCGTTTCATCGAGACTAGATTAACGATTTAAATAAAAGGAAACCCAACAAGACTTTATGAATATTAAGTCGGCAGCTAACTTTTCTTCGAACTTTTCCATTGCTCTATTTACGCTCCAGTTACTTCAACCGGTGAGCATAACTTCAGACTAGTGCTGGAAAAATTGTCGCGAGATCGTGAACCAAATCGTATATTCCCGCGCTGCGCGATTTCATCAATTAAAAGCAGAAAAATATTCAAACTTAGCCTGGGGACACGCGCGCTCCAAAGCGGCAAAAGAGTAATATTCTATTTATCTTGCGAGGCTATCTGCGATCCCTGTCAGCTCGTCGTCGCGGCAACGGCTATCGCACTAGCGGTCCTTTACAAAAACGCTGTGTAACGAGCCCAAGCCTCATCGATCCATTAATTTCTCTCTATGATAATTTTTGCCGCCGATTTGTACTCGTGTACGTTCGATCGGCCTGAATTGGTGATCTGGTCCGGAGATATTGGGAAATGAGAGGGAAGAGAGTTCTATCTTTCGTTTTTCAGCCGAATTATTATCGCCGTTACCGGTCATCGATAGCGACGTTTGACTTCCTTGCTCGCATAAAATCACCTATTTTATCTGTCGCGCAAAAAATCTAATAGATGTATGTGGGTACTGTGTTGGTTTTGCTTCTGTTGGAACAGAATCAGTTTTGGCCTTATCTGTGATTTCGAAAAAGATTTTTTTTTATCTCGCAAGTTAAAAGGAACGATAAGTTTGAAGTTAATTAATAGAATGTTATCGTTTTGGCAGCTTTCGAATCACTGGAAAATAACTTTCGCAACAGGTTGATTTGTGATTATATAATTAAATGGCTCGAGTGTATCAAAAGCGTGATATCTTAAGTTGGATTTTTATTGAAGAAATAAAATAAACTGTTTAATAACTCTTTTGTTATCGAGGCGTAGGTTAAAATTCGAGTTTTTGTAAATCGTTTTTCTTTGAAATATAAATTAAGCCCGGCTGTCTCTCAGAAGTTAATTTATTTTGATTTATGCTAGTCATATTGTTCATTATTTTACAACAATAAATTATTTTTTAATTGAACCTTATTGCAATGAATAATTTATCTAAATGCAACTGCTTGATGCATTAACATTCACAATAGGCCCGGTGGCAATCGTTGGCTCGCTACGATTTTTTAATATTCTCAAATAAATAACGAACTCCACTGATATAAGATACTGATTTTTCATTAACTCGCGGCTCGCATATAAATCACACTTCATCTTTCAGCGCTGGTCTTAGAAAGATATCGATTTAAGTGCCTCTTACAAAAGATAAAAGAAACAATTCCTCGGCAAAGAAATCTCGCAAAGTTGCGCGAAAAAAATGCCAAACTAGTTTGAAACTCGCGCGCTCGCGCAAAAAGACTCTAGCGCTAAGCGGTGAACGGCGATAATCAAGTGCGCCTGCACGTGCGAAAAACACAAAACTGAGGCCCCGGCCACCGAAAAAACTCGAACCCCGCGCGTATTGCGTATACACGAACCCGCTCGATTTCAATTCCATTTGTAATCTCGGGCTGCATCTCGACGCAATCTGAAAGCGCAAGCTACCAACAAATCTTTTAATTACTCCGGGAGGGGGAGAGAAACTAGAGAACGAGAATGGGAAAAAGAGAGGTGGAGCGAGACTGCGAGAGAGCCTGTCTTGAAAGCTGCTGGCACATCCAATTGCCTTCATTATCCAAGCTTACAAACGCAGCGATCTTTGCTCCTGCAATCAAATCTACTATTCTACTATTACCTATATAGCTGTTGATTAGAACAAAAAAATCATTGGGTATATCGTTTCGAAAATTGGCAGAATCACAACAATGAATTTATTTTCCAGTTCAAGCAACCAGATAGTCAAGGCACAGCTTGACTAAGCGTAACCGTACCAATTGCGTTCATTATCATCTACACAGTCGTGCAAAGAAACAGAAGCAGCGACTCTTGGGCCGCTTGCGGACTTCTCGAGTATTAGCTCTTGATTAGAATAATGCAACACGTCTTCCTCCTTGGATAAAAACTCTCTCCACGTTCTCTGTCTCTCTCCCTCTGCCCTTGCGCTCACTCGCCGAGGTGATTTTCTAACCCTTGCGTCCGGAATGCAAATGGAGAGAGAGAGTACAAGTCCGTCATTAGCGGCGAGAGTCGCATTTGTCTCGACAAATCTCGAAGGGTATATAAGACGCGCTGATAACGACGACGCGCTGCGCTGCGAGAAAGCTCGAGCAAGCAAGAGCCGTTGCAAGCCCGCTCGCACTCACACACCTGGAAAATTAATTGCGTTATAATCTTGTACGAAAATGGGCTGCGGCTAATTAATTGCTCAATTAAGGATGCACTTGCAATCGTTAGCTTTTTTTACTTCTTTTTTCCAGCAGTTTTTAGGTTCGTTTTTTTATTCTCTAGTCAAGTTCATACTACTATTTTAAATGTTTTGTTTTTTCCAAAGAATTTTCTAAAAGCTTGACTTGTTTAGTATAAAACAGGTAGCTTCTTGCGATCTCAAGTTGATTAGCTTTGAAATATGTATTCTATAAATTTTCAATGATACTTATTTCGTGAATTGATGTTTACGATTCGATCTTCTCATTCGTAGTTTTTCATTTTGCTATTATTTTTTGAAATGTTGATCGTGTTTTATGATTTTCCCAATCAAGTTAAATTAATTATCAAATTATATCTAGAGATGCAAGAAATATTTATTGTGCTTGAATCTTTCATGACACGCGAAACTGCGTTTAATCGAGATTTCTCCAGAGTGTGAAATTAAATAAAACTACTTGGCGCTGAATATTTTGTCATAATTTGCGGCATCGAGTGGAATTTACGATGGTTCAAGCAATAAAAATGACGTAAATTACGCGCAAATTAATATCTAGTTATACGCTTCGAGGCAGACATTCAGACATTCGGGAATTGAGAAACGCATAATGAATTCGCGGCGAAAAACAAAAGTTAATTTAGCAGTCCAGATATTAAATTCGCTCTTGCCCCGGTGCAATTAAATTGATAACCGCTCTCCGAACACAAAGATAATCAAAAATAAATGACTATCTTTATTTATTATAATGAAAGTACCTTACGCGCCTGCTCGCTCGCTCGCTTGTACGGCTGATGAAAATATTTTCGCCTCGCTTTATTATCGTTTAATTAAATCCTCAGCGAAAAAAGCCGTGCGCGGATTCCGCAGTTTCCACGGCGATTTATTAATAGAAGCTAAGCTAGCCTCTCTCGTTCGTCCATTAAACAATTTAACCGGCAATCAGCGCTAATAGTGATTTATTCGACAAACTTGTAAAAGGGAAACATACTAATGCTAAAAAACTGGGGCTTAAATCACTTATAGATGCATCAAACTGACCGAGCTCAAATGCGTATGCGAGTGAAGAAACTTGATGACATTAGAGTGTGTGATTCTGAAGCTTTCTATTTTTCTGATAGCCCAAGTGTCGCCCTGCGCTATTTATATTCATCTGCAGGATACATAAAATTTAATAAAGCATATAATTTAGCACTTTAATATTCATTGGTAGATAAAAAAGTATCAACATTAATAAAAAAAAATTGATAATTTCTAAATTGCTTTGATAGTCATTTTAATTAATGTCAATATTTCTTGTTTAAACGTTATCTTCAAAAAACCTTTAAAATGTTGGCAAATCGAATTTATTCACGCAGATATTTAATTCAGAAGCAAAAGTTTTTCACTTATCAGTTGTGCACATTGAAGCTTGAATGTCAAGAGTTTGGTTAATTCAATCAGTAAAAACGACATCTGAGGAATGTTAATTTGAAAAATTTCACGTCGAGGCTGCTTTTCCATTTTCCGTGCTCTGGAATCGCGCGTGCGGCTCGCCTCTGGACGTACGTGCATATAACACGCGGAGAGCGCTCAGAAGCGCCGCGCGAGTGCAAAACCGGTTGCAGGAAAGAGAAAGAGATAGAGAGAGGAGGAGCGTCGACTTCCTCTTTTAAGCTTCTCGCCAGAGAGAGAGAGAGAGAGAGCAGCGAGAGAGAGAGAGAGAGAGAGAGCGCGCTACAGTGCTGAATGGTGCATATACTCTCGCCTTAAGTAAGTCCAGCGAGGCTGGACTTAATCAGAAATTCACAAGACAGATTTATGTACTCTATTCTTTTCGGCCTTCTCTCTTCCGCCGCTGGAATCGCCGCGGCGAGGCTCTCGCGAACACTCCCCTCGCTTTTCTTTCTATTCCTGTGTGCTCTTCTTCTCTCCTCTTCCTTTTGCTCTTTTCAGCCTCGCCTTTTTATCTTCGCTTTCACACTAGCTATTAAGACATGAGCTGCTGCTGCTGCAGCTCCTTCTTCTGACAGACATTTTACTTTTGCACATTTACGAACATTATTTTCATACACATGAAAGATTATCAACTGAAAAAGAAAATGCAACAGTTCTATGCAAATCAGCCTCTGTTAGTATTTCGCGAAACCCGACACAATATCCCTTTGCCGATTCTGCATTTCGATCTTTCCGCGTGCATTGTGACCCTCGCGTACATCTGGCCCTACCCGTTGTGAGAAAATCCGTACTCGCTTCCTATCATAATATGTACTTTCACGGAATCAGTGCCCAAAGTAATTTTAATAATATTCAGTTTCAAATTATCATCGGAGAACTGAGATTATTTTACAGGAATTATCCATATTAATATTATCTCATTGAAAATGTAAAAAAATAATGCAAAATATTTAAATCAAAGATATATTTCTTTTTATTCTACAAAGCTTGTCACTGCAAGTATTAGTTATTAGATATAATAAAATAGCCGAGAGCGATCCATCAGGCAAATTATTGTACAGCGCCACACACAAGCGCTGAATGTAGATCGTTCCGAGATCCGCGCTCTACTCGTAACTTACGAAATTCTAGCTCTCCTTTTTCTCCGGCCGACGAGCGCTGAAAGATTTAGATGCTTCTATAGCAATTGCGAGATATGATTTTAATCCAAAGGACTTTTTAGCCTATACAGATAAGATGAGTATTAAGTCTGAGTTCCGTTACAAACTCATTATCTTATTTATTAAATTCGATTATCTATGAATTCAAGATACTCATATTGATCTAGTTTATTTAATGCGAAAAAAGCTTTATCCTTCCAATAGACACATTTTTCTCTTGTTAAATGCTACAATTACGACTAAATTTAAACGAATTTTAATAAAAATACCTGGTATATAATTTGGTTCTATCAACAGCTTGAAGAGAACTCGTGGCTTTATTGCTGAAAAAGAGCGAGCCTTCTCTCTAACGACTAATCCTGCCATTAGCCTATTCACGATAACGCGCCTCTCCTCTACTTTTCTAACAGCGCGCCTTTGCATACGCACTCTCAGGATCGCGCGTAACGAGTTTTCTACTTCGCTCTTTCCTCTCTCACTCTCTGCCCTCCAGCGCTAGTCCTTGCTTTTGCATGGAATACGAATAAAGAGGATTTTTATGCCCTTCCCAGCGACGGCGATCTTCTAACATTCTGCTCTTGTGGAATGGCTTTGTGGATTGTCGTGCGAGTGCGCGTCTCTATTGCCAGGATCTTTTTTATATCCGCTGATTGGAGACGGGGATCGAAGCCTGGGTGAATTTCAAATGTAAAAGGAAAAACGATTATTTGAGTGATTATCCGAAATTCTGAATTGAACTTTTGCATCAATGTTTTTTAGTAAATTTCGAAAAAATGTTTGCGCTGCTTGTAAGAAGTATTGGGCGAAAATAGAAGAAAACGATTTTCATTCGTGTAGCGCGCGAGTTAACTCCGACGCATAATAGTTTTTTGTATCGCCGCAGATAAGATCATCGAGTGTGTAATACATTTCCGAGGGCCTGTAACAGCTTTGCACATCGTCTGAACAAGGTCAATTTCGTTTTCTCGCTGTAATAAATGTTAACATTGTATCGACGAGCGCGCAGGCGGCCAGCCAGCCGCGCGCAAGTTCACGATCTAAGAATCGATATTTGCATACAATCTTCCCCCGTTCATTCACAATACGATGTTCATTCAGCAATGTTTTTGCCTTAATGTATACACGCTGCGAGTTTGCGCGAGTTTACAACTCTCGTGGAATTTGCTTGAATTTTTCACTTTCCTCAGCGCTTTCCGGCACTTCTTTTTTCCTATGTACATATGTCTTCCTATATCTCTATACGCTCTAGTCTTTATTCAAGTAGTTTCAACTTTTATAAACAGCTTTTGGAAAATCTTTATAGTTACGTTTGACTCTGTTTTGTTTAATGACGGCTTTTTAATATGCCGGGATGAATGAACTGATTTATTGCAGATAAAAATTGAAATTATTAATTATTAATAAATTATTTGTATTGAAAAAAATGAAAGATTTTAAAAGCCAGATGTCTATCTGGCACGCATTAATTCGAAATAAGGTCCGCCGCGGTCTTGCAAAGAAGCTTTGCTGGCCTCAGTTGTGCTATCCCCTCGGAGTGCCCCTGGCGGACAGGCGCTCGCTCGCGCGCAGAGAGATAGGTAGTCGTCGTGGTCGTTTGCACGCGCTCGAATCGAAAGAGCGGGGAATTACGACTACTCGGGAATCGTTGTAATTGCCCGGCACGTGGGTGCTTCATTAATGCCAGCGTCATGCTATCCGCGCGCTCTTGACCCCATGCGTCTTCTCCTGCCGCGCGCTCTCTTTCTCTTTCTCTCTCTGCTGGACGGCGGACCACACGAATGCAGATGCAACGCTGAATTCCAGCGCCTGCGACAGAACGACGCACACATACATTCGAGAGCTCGGGCGCACACACACAGGTGTGCAGCAGACGCGGAAGAGGAGAGGAGGCGAGCGCTTGAGCGCAGGCAGTACGAGAATAGCATAACGGGAGGGAGGCAGATTAGATGCGGATCGCGAATACGGTATATAACAATAGTTCAAACAAAAGCCTCGTCAAATGATAATATCGGCTACAAAACGCTTTACATGCCTGCTCCTAAGAGCTTTCTTTTCTTCTTCCAGCCAGGCATACATAGAATATGGCTTTAATCAGCTCTCTGCTGCAAACGATTCTTTTATTATAAACTCTTTTCAATGCCATTTTTCAGAAGCTTCTCGTTATTAATTATTTCAATTTAAAAAAGTATATAAGAAAGAAAGTGAAAGAGCCAAGAGAGAGAGAGAGAAGGCTGCACGAGATACATCTAAGAGCGACTCGTTAGCCGAATCAGCGGTACATCGGTCGACATCGGTCGAGCCCCTTGATTGGCGGGGCTCGCGCGCTAACGAATCCGCGCGCGGCCAATTAATGCGCGCTATCCCTTTATTATTCCGAATAAAACGTCGTAACCGGTGCGCTTAGCCTCCTTGGGCGAATTACGTCTTGTTTGTCGAGAATTATTGTTACGGCTCGCCAAAGGAACTTGGATCCTGTTTAACGTGTCATCGGCCGATGCACCGGCTTAAGCAGCGCGCCTCTATATACCTGCGCGCATATCGGAATGCTATTATAGCATGGCCACTCCGCGCGGCGAGTTGCTATATCGACAAATAGTCTAGCGTCGATAAATTCAACTTTTCTTTTCGCGGCTCGATATAAAGGTGGTGATTTACGCTTTTTCGACGCGTAATGATGACGTTATTGGTGTCTCGATTTTATATCGTAGGGCGCGCAGGCGCGCAGCCACGAGCCGAGCCTGTTTACTCTCCTGCAAATTTATGCCGAGCGCAAAATTATTTTATTCATGAGAATTTGCACTTCGCCTCCTTACGACTTTCATTAAATAATCTAATAAAATGTTTATTATACGTTTGCAAATATTTTGTAAACAAAGTCGAGTAAAAAGAGCTGCTTCGCGGTACCGTTGCACGTGTAATTCAGTTTAATGCTTATTTAAATATTTTAACGAATCGTTTCACTAACGCTTCCAGCTCCTGCAATAACACCGTAAAAGATAATTCATATAACCATTCATCTCGCGCAAGAATTCCAAAAATTGCAAAAAACAGCCGTTCCAGACTTTCTTATCGCTTACATCATTTACAATTTCTTTCCCGTCTTGATCGTTTTACATACATATATCCAAATATCTGTCAATGTTACTAATTTGATGAATCCAACGCTGGTAAGACCAACATTTCATCATGGATTATTTTTTTAAATTATCAATGAGAAGTAACTTTTCGCTCAAATCAAAGATGGCTAGAATTTTGTGGAAATTATTATAACAGCATAAACAATGTATCATATTCTAACGAATAGCTATCGTAGTATAAGAAACAAAGGCGGCTCGATTACTCTTGGTCTAGCGAGTAAAGTTCGTACTAGTTTTTTGTGATAAAAGATAAACAAGTTTTATAGATTTAATTATTATTTAAGAATTATTTAAATTGTTTTGCATTTTTCAATCTGATTAATTATTAAAAGTAGCTTTAGAAGGTAATAAGTAAGAAGAAAATTGATTATTATAGATATTCAACAAAAGGCCAATCGCAGTTTAAGTCTAGCCCTCCGGGCTCACGATAGCATGAATGTAATTGACCTGGTAGTATATAGTAAACAGAGAAAATAGCCGTGTTTGCTTTCATCATGCACGAAGAGATGAAAAAATCATGTGCACGAAAAATTGTATAAATCGGTAGTTCCAGATGTAGTTGAAAACAAGCTTCTGATCGACTTCCCGATTACCATAATATCTCCTGATAAATTGGGTACGAATAATGTGCGGAGCTCGTTTTCCTGCAAACTACAAATCTAAAGCTACCGATCTACAATTTTTTTCAGTTTTTTCATTTTCCTTTATCAAGTATATGTTTCTCGTTAACCATCTGTATCAACTCGGCTACGCTAAGTTTGTCCTAAAGAGTAGCTCCTTGAATATATTTATGTAATCTTTCATCAAGAACATGCACTTCTCCGTAGCAAAACTTCTAGAGGAATAAAAAATCCATATTAAGGTCACTTTAGATTTTTAATTATTCTAAAAAGATTGAAAAGTACTTTGCATCGTCTACATGATTTTTGCATAAGCTGTTCAACTCGCTCTACTTGTACGAGATTCAAACAAGACTACAGAACGTTTCCGCAAATCAAATTAGATATTCTTTTTCGCTGTTTGCGATTCTTCCTCTCACCAGCAGCAGCATCAGCAACACAAAGCGCGCACTTTCCTCGCGGCTATCGCTCGCCGCAGACGGAAGGAGTGCGGAAAAAGGGACGGCTTTTCTCTCACTCTCTAACTGAAGAGCGGACAAGAAGCAGCTTTCACAAGGAGGAGACGTGGGACGCGTCGGGGCACTCGATCAATCGCAATCATCGTATACGTATAGGTAGAGCTAGCAGCGAGCCGCGCTCACGCCCCAGCCCTATCGTTGCAGCTGTCAGTGGTCATGCGAATGCTCGATTGGCTGCCGCTGCCACCGCTCCAGCTCTCGTTTCTTTTCTCCTACGTGCACTTCTCTCCCTCTCGCGCGGTCGTCCGCTGTATATACGCTCGTGACTAATGACCTGCGCAACTTTTCTGGCCCGGCTCGCGCTCGCGCGCGCCGAGAGCCGATCGTAAGATAATTTAAGAATGCACTTTGCTCCGTTGTCTTGTTGTCTGAATAACGAACGCTCTTCTACTCTCGGCCGGTGCTGCTGCTCCTGCTCCTGCTGCTGCGCCGGCCCTCGGGCTGTATAAGATGCTTCTCCTCCCCTCTTTTTCCGCTCCGTTTCTTTCGCTGCTTCGAGCTGCTCTTGTTGCGCCGCCACCGTTTCCTTGTTCGGAACGCGCCCGCGCGCTCGCGCGCATCAGAGAAATTAAAAGAAGTAATCGGTTAAAGGAGCTTTCCGCCTCTGCGTCCGTCTACGCGTGCGTGCGTGTGAGTAGAAGCGACTCCGATGACGCGGACGATTTTCCCCGCGAGCGAGATGTGCCAAGAGTCTCTGCGCGTGTAGGTGTGCGCTAATTGAAGCTGGGACCGTGTTGGAGGGAGGTGGGGCGTGTTGGCCTTTAAATGGGAGGAGATTGTATTTCTGGCTGCTCGCTCAACGCTTAGGAGGTGATGAAAAATTTATTCTCCCTTTTCCGCGCGCTACTCGCCAAAGTCGAGATAGCTGATTTCTTCATACGGCGAGCGAGGAATTTGCAGTCCGGATCAGCGAAAATCGAGGCATACGCAATGAATTGCGGTAGTTTTTTAACTCACGATCCAGATCCAGATAGCGGGATGATAGAGTCCGAGGAATAATGTATTGATATTGTTCGCTAATGGGATTCGTGTTTCAAAAGAAACCAGAAGCCAGCGAGATCCGAGATACCGCCGAAATTTCTGAGATTCCTGAATAGTTTAGACGGCTTAAGTGAAACGGGGAAAAGCTACTTATTCTACCTCGTTTTTCAAATCACGAGGCCTCTGAGATTATGCAAAGTTATATAGATGCCTGTTTTATTGTAGTAAAGAAAAATGTTTCTGAAAATGAAAATTGTCTATTATTAGAAAAAGAAACAAGCGCATTGAAAATCCTCACGATGACATTAACATATAAATATGTTGCGCATATTACTTTCACACCCGGCGACGACTTAATCGCTACTTTTTGTCGATAAATTCACGCTAAAATAAGCGCGCAGCCGTCTTCGATGTATCGCCTCTAAATTTCAATTTCGCAATTCTCGCGCCGGCGTGCAAAATATTAAATAACCGTTTCACCGGTCACGCGCGCGACGCTTGAAATGATTAATTGGATTATGGGTGTTCTAGCACTTCGCTGAAGAACTGCAAAGTCCCACCAGCGAGGTCCACATATCCATAAATGCAATTAAGCCTTGCTATCGCGAGTATATCGTTCCTTCTGCTTCTTTTCTTCCCTGGACAGAGAACGGATTTATTGAAGTAGGCAAACGCGAGGCCAGAGTGACGAAGAATTAATATCATTATTTTTAAAATTAAGAGGATGTCGCTTCAATTTTATCTTTTACCTAGAGGATGATGAATGTACTAAATTTGTTCATTTTTAGTTAATATGTTTATGGGAATAATAACTTTTTCCGAGCTGCTTGTACCGATTTGAGTAAAATCTCATGCGCAGTGATACAGATAATAAGCGCGCCTCGGAAAAATGCAGCATCACTATCCATAAATTGAGACATAAATCGCAGCTGGTAATCTGCAGCCCGTGAGCTGATTTTTCCGATAGCGCAGCAGTAATAGCTATCCAATCATAATTCGTCGAGGCTCGAAAAATCAGCCGCGCCCGTGCGCAGCCTCCCGTACAGCGAGAGAGCGCGCGGGCGCGCAAGACAAATTGCAATCTAAAAGGAAAATATAAAGAGCGCGAAAAATCCAGCTCTCCCCGCATTCCTCCTAAATCACAGCGTGCCGCGCACGCGCGCTACCAGAATGAAAAGAAAAGTGCTCCCGCAGCACACACACACACACACAGACAGGCGCGTGCGCACATGTACGACTACCGAACGACTAACAAAAATCATAAATCCAAAATTCAAAAGGAAGCTGCCCCTTCTACGTGAAAGAGGCTGTAAAGCTCTTTGAACGTCACCGTGCTCGCGCCCTTAAATTAATCCCGCCGCGGGAGCATACCGGTAAATCCCCGCGCGCGCGCGCTCCGATTTTTCAGGCCGTCGATAGCGAGCGGGGGCAATTTCATGTTACCTTGCCGCTCGTGCTCGCGTGCCCTGTAAATTAGCGGATTCCTCTCCTTGGATCATCTCTTTTTTTCTTACTTTCTTTGCTTGGGCTACGTTTATGTGTGTGGTCAGGTAGGACAGAAGAGATTTTTCGGTGCTTTGTTTTGCTGTCTATTATAGAATGTTGTGTTATTAAGCACTTGTTGTTTGACTAGAGAATTCTTTACTTAATCATAGTTCAAAATTCTGCACCTAAAGATATTGAAATTTCCGCGATAAGCCATAAATTTTGTCGTCAATTAATAATCTAGCAGGTAAAAATGCAAGCTCCTGGCAAAGCGTGTTCCAGTTGATAAAAGTTTAAAATACTCGATCCCCGGCTATCAAATTTCAAATTTTCAAACTGGCAAAACCTCTTGGAAACACGGAATCGCATGAAAACCGAGAAGCTCGCGAGAAGAGCTCCTTGGCTCCTTAATAAAAAAAAGACTCGCCGATAGCTAGTGGGTAGCGTGTAGCTGCTAAAAATGCCGAAGCGTCGCTGCTGGCGCGTAACGCCGCTCAAATTAAAATTATCTCCGGCGCGTTTGCGCGTGCGTGCGCCTCGATTTCCGCGATAAGGGGACACCCGGGAAATCGAATATATCCCCGCGTGGCCGCTTGCGCAGGCCTGGCTCGTGTACCGATCGCTCATATTAATGCGAATTATGCTTTCTCTCGGCTGCATATTCATAAAGACCGGGCCGTGCTCGCGTATCGTGGCGAATCTCAGCCGCGCGTGGGACTGGCTTTAACATTTTTTGCGAAAGAGGTGTCGGTTAGAGGAATAATGTTTGACAATTAAAGGCACCTTGCCACTGCTTAGATGCATTTAAGAGGCACCACAGCCTCTTGCTTATCTTTTCTTTTTAATGTTGAATTAAGTTTGAAGATTTTATTATTGACTGCAGTTGGATTGTTGCTCAGTTACGTAATAGTGTGGTAATTTTGGCATAAAAATTTATTCAAATTCGATGGATTTTTTCAGAAGATTACGTTAAAAAGATGAATATTTATGTAATCTGATCATCCATAAAAATTTTTCAAGTATCTCCATGCCTCTCACAGTTTACTAACTCCAACATTTTTCTGCCTTATCTGCCTTACTCTACGAAATTCATTCTCCATTTCCATTTTGCGCTCTGCGCTGGAATAATTATCATACTGCATTGGCCAGCTCAGATAAGACGCACATTCCACTGCACACTTTACAATATTGATAAGAAATAAATCCTTTACTTCTGAATGAAAATTAGTGCCTTGTAAATATTTACAAGATGCGATTTCACTTGTAAATTATATTCAAGTTTAATTGTAATGCTCTTTTATATGCTTCCTCTAATTAGTTTATTTTTTGTCAATTTCTTTTTCAATTCCAACAATTACCTTATAAAGAAAATACTTTTATTTGTTCATTTGTTTATAGCAGCTACTTTATAAATTTTCATTATGCTGATTGTGAACATGATTTAATTCATCAACTCTCTTGTTTTATTTTTTCAGAAGATAAAACAAGAGATTTGAACATGATTTATTTTTTTAGAAGCGATTCACCATCGAAGGACAGCCCAACGAAGCCGGAGACAGCAACGGACGCCGTGACGAAGCCTGCACAGACGTCGCCGAGCCAGGAGGAGCCGAAGCAGGATGGCTGGGAGGTTGCATCAGGTAATGACCATGATTCAAAACTCTCATCCCAAGAGCAGGAGGTTGATGATGACGATGATGACGATGAGGCGCGCGCGTTTTCGGGAAAATCGACACCTCCGCCACCGGCGCGCGATCCCGAGGAGTTTTGTCTGGTACGCAAGGTTCGCCTGAAAAGTCCAAGACCGAGCTGGATAAGTGCGCCGCAATTGAGCATTGCCGCCTCAACGCGTTACACGATCCTCAGCGACCTGGATGACGACGAAGATGACGACGATGACAACGAGGAAGAGGGGCCTGAAGATGTAATCGATAACTTGGAGGAGGAAGAGGAAGCTGTCGAAGAGATCGAGGAGATATACGTTAAACGCGAGAGGATCTATCAGTTGAAGAAGCACTCGAGCCCAAGGAGACATCGAGCCTCGCCAAAGGGCACCACTGACAGTCCGAGGCCGCCCAAGCGTTGTCCCAGGAAAAGCGCACTCTCCCCTCCTTCTCCACGAAACGAAGAAAAGAAACGTTCAAGCGAGCTAGCTGGTAGGAGACGAATCGTCACGTCAAGAAGTCTCGCTGAGGATCAGAGTAACAAAGTTCAACTATCTCCTCCAAGAAGGCCTCCTAGGCGAGGCGCTCGTGTAAGCAAATTCGCTAGGGGGTACAGATACAGGTGGTTACGAATGTCCCTTCAAATTGCCGGTGTCCTCGGGGTTTTATACTTTATCTTCTTGTTTTGATGAGGTGTGACTGAGAATACTGGCCAAGACGGTAACTAAGATTGTTAAGGAAACAAGGTGGAAGCATGCATCGTGTCTCGGTTGTGCGCGTTTTTATACTTAGCTGATTAAGGATTATTTTATTATTACTTTTTTAAAGAATTGTACATTGCGGAATTTCAAGCGATATAATTGATATCCAGAAAACAAGGTTACAGGATTCAAGCATTTACATTCAGACGAGAATGGATCATACTCATAATTGAAATCCGAAAACCTACGGGATATATATTGTAAAGTGAATTAAGACTTAACTTAATGTTGCTTTTTATTTTATTTTAATTAATTGGCAAAAAATATGTGATTTTATTATATTATTTCAAATTATGTTTTAAATTGTTCATTGAAAAAGTTTTATTTTCGTAGACAATTTTTAATTCAGAATTTGGCATAGTTTAGCTTTCGATTAAGTATCATTCAGTTAATCTCTTAATTCCTTTACCGTACGCACATTAAGACTTGTAAGGTGCGATAATACTATTAAATAACATTATTTATACAACTGTACAATGCGTACTTACCATGTACAATTACGATCGTCCATGTGACGTAATGTAATGTGATGAAAAATGTGATGTAGTCGACGACTCAAAAACCTAAATGTTTTTAAAAAGTTTTTTTATACATTATATATTATAATGGTATTATTATACAGGTACAGAAGATGAAATTGACAAGGTGCTGACAAAGATCTATTTTCAGATTAATGCATGAATATATTTTTTAAGAAAAATATTAAAGAAATTTTCATATACTGCTATTTTTATAAGCATTTGTACGTTTTTATACAAAATTTGTGAGAAAGCTTTAGGTAAATCAATTCGTTTTATTTTAATAATCAGATTGTAATATTATATATGGCATTTATTACAAATCATTTTATTTATGGGTGTCGAAGTTGTTCCTTTTCTCTATTTAATTTAAATTATTAATGTATTAGCTGTACTTTTTGTGTTCCTTCAATACATTTTATTAGTATGCGTGATTGTCTACTGTGCAAACTGTTAACGACAATAATTATTTTGTTAAAGCAACAAGGTATTTTCCAATACTTCGAGAGTATATATTTTCATACGTTGAAAATAAAAACGAACGTAAGATGAATTGTAATGAATCAATTGTAAAAAAAATATTATTTTATACAAAGTTTATAATAATTTATTTTTTGTATTTTTTTCTGAAAAAGTTTGTCTTTTTACAGTTAAGAATAAATTATCGAACAATTGTTAATGAACTTTTTAAATAATCATGTGTGCGTTTAAATTAATTTATTTTATTTATATACTATGCCGAAAATGTTGTATGCCTCAAACGAAGTAATAAATTGAATCGCCTTTTCCTATAATAAATAGAATTACTTAAACTTACTATTCTTAATCCTAATCAATTTCCATTTCAAACCATTATTCTCGTTGTGTGCGCAGGTAAACGAAGACGGAAGCGAAATCGCATCCAATCAACTGTGGAGACTGAGGCGCGAAACAAAAGTGACGTCGTTCAAAAGACGTTTGCCGAAAACAATGCGTGGACATAAAAAAGCGTCAAAGTTCCGGACTGTGAGAATAAATCATGCCGAATTTATTCCGATACCCTCGGAATGATGGTCGAGATCTCACTTTCACTGCAAAACGCTTAGACCAATTTGTGAATTGTAAACGCAAAATTAATTTTACCAAGAAAATCTTAACAGAAAGAATAAAAAAAAAGATCGTATCTATCGTACGATCAGATTTACTTTTAACTGCTGTTACTTTATTCATCAATTTAATTTAATTAATATTTTTCTCTTTAATACAGAAGAGAGATTTAATATTTTTTTTTAATATTTTAACGTTTGACAAATGTTAAAAATAAAACGAAGTAATTTCAAATGATTTGTAGTTATTCTCTTGGTATTACATACCGGAAAAAACGTTTGTTTTATTTAATTTTTTTTTTTCTACTTGAAAACACATCACCCCGGCCTTAAAGAAATTATTATCTCAGCAAGCAATAAAGTACACGAGGCACATGTTCATAAACCTCCTGTTACTTAGATGGCGGTGTTATTCACGGTCACCTGCCAGTAATCGTTATCACGGAAAAATCCATTGGGCCGTTTGAACTCTGTGAAAATACGCGATAGATCCTCTCGTGTCTGCGTTGCCGTGCGGCCGTCTAATGGTTTAGCATTATTCCACTTTGGCGCTGAGCGCCCAAGAGTCTCGCCTCGGCATAAATAACGCCCGAGACAGTTATATGAAGTTCTCGTCTCTTCTCGCTTTGCTATATTAATAACGTACGAGCGATAAAGTCGCCCCTTCCGGTGAGCGAACGCACTGCCGAGAAATCTCAGCGTAGGCTCGTTGCGGCCCGAGCTAGCTCAGCCTATTCAGCTGACGAGAGAACGAAACGTGTATTTATTTCTGCCGAGCGCAACGTGTTTATTGGCGATGGCTATCGGCCGACGAGAGAAGATCACCTTTATGATCTATTTCCCCCGGCTTTTTACACGGCCGTATATATAAGTGTCTTGAGAACAAATATAATTTTCTCCGCGCGAGTGCTCACCAGAAGAGTCTGTTAGTTTTATCCGCGCTGATTATGTGTAGCTCTTGCTGAACGAAAAGCTCGCCGTAAAAAAGAAATTTTCAATTACTTCGGGAGCTATCGATGTTGTATCCTGTTAAGTAAACTTTAATAGGACTTACTGGATCGGTTAATGTGTTATAAAGGCAATTTTGCTGAAATATGTTTACAGGTTTATTTTAAAAAAAAAAAATTAACTCAAGCAGTTTTTGATGAAGTTATTTGATTGCTGCTAGTTTAAATTTAAACTGCAATTATTTTGAAGCTCCCTTTTAAATTAGATGCTTATTTATCGAATCATCGGTCAGTTTGTTTTGCAATTTTCCTTTAAATTGGATGAAAAGGATTTTCTAGTACGTTTTTTATCCTCATAAGCGCATCCGTTATCGCGAACGTGATGGTTGTTGACATTCCAAATTTATTTTTTTCAAATACCCGGAGAAAATGATCAATTAAGTATTAGAATAATCTTCTAAAAAAAGACACACAAAATTTATAGCAAAAATTAATATTATTCTATTAATTATTACTTGAAAGTCAATAAATTTTACTATACATTTTTTTTCATTTCGTAAGTCTCATCTTTAAATAAGATTAAACTAATAGTTAATAGACTATCTCCTTTTATAGATTAGGTTGCGCTGACATAATCATTAGCTGAGAATTGGCCAGTTTTTTATATGAGTTTTAACTTTGCAATGAAATAAATAATAACAACAAATTGAACACATCTATTACGATTTTATTACAGGTAAGCGTGAAATGTTTGTCTCTCTGAATAGATGTCAAACCAGTTGAGCATTTAGTTTGTGCGCGTTGTGTATATTGATCAGATCAATCCAACACTTTAGTGGATTTTGATTAGAATAATTTAAACTTTTCGACTGAAAGGCTATCTGCAAATTTAAATATTTTAAACTATTGACTTCTTGTTTGAAACGAAAAGAAAGTCGAGTAACGAAGAAATCTAAGAGAATTAGATTAATTTATAAATTATCAAGATAGATGAACATCTTTAGAAAAAGTATAATTATTGAAGATAAAAATGCACAGACTAGCAGTTGAAAACAATTTGAGGCGAGGATACGAGCTCGAGAATGCAAGTACGACGCCGCTTCGTGGAAACTTCATAAACCTGCCCCGACGCCTCCTTGTCCGAGACTTCGAGACGGTGAGTACTTACAATTATTTTTCTTATTATCGATGATATGAGTGATGAACCGTGTTGGGCATTTTTGGGATTTCCAAGGGCATTGCATTATTTAAAGGCAAGGCACATGCCGCATAGAAACCCCAACCCTGCCACAACGAGTCCTCTTCGGTTTTTCTTCATTGTTTACCTTTTCTGCTTAACAGTTTGTTTTTATTTACATCATTAATTATAATTAGTACTAAAATCATAGGTTATTTATTATTTTCTATTGCTATTTCAAATTGAATATTACAAGAATGCAATAATACAAGAAAAAAGTCGTAGACAAAAAAAGTTTATTTAAAATAAAATATTGTTGCATCGACAAAAAGTAAGAATTAATTTCAAAACATGTAGCTGGCGTTACTACGAAGCCAGAGAATCGTGCCTTTGTTGCTTTTCCACTCCCCTCTTTTACTTATATACATATTACAGACAGATTCGCGCCGGAAAAGCCGCAACATTTTATCGCGCGGTGCGTTGATTTGCTTGAGGTACCGCAACGTCGATTCTTTTCTTGCGTTTCGATCGCGTTTTCACCGTTTCGCTACTCGACAATCGAGCACGCGCCTCTCTGCGGCCGGAAGCGCGCCCGTCGACGAGTAATAATAACTAGAAGCAAAAAGCCGCAGCTCTATCGCTGTTTTTTTCATGGATATGCAATTTTTGCTTTTTTATTAAACTGTACGCAGACTCGATCGCGGATAAATCGCGGTTGGCTGCTTGATCGAACGAACGCTCTGCTTTCTGAAAGCTAGATTATTACTTTTTTTTGTAAATCGCTAATACCGTGTTTTTCATTAATTTAAACTTAATTAATAAGTTATTTAAAATAAATGTGAAAACAGCTTTTGATTTTGTGAAATCTTAGTAGGTACATCCTTGATTTCCCATGTAAAGTATAAATATTGTATCTGATATTAAAATGATATAAAACATTTAAATTTATTAGTTGACAACAAATTAAAAAGTAGAAACTTGAAATCAATTTTTTATAAATTTTATCCGACCAAAAAAAAGGAAAAGAGAAATTGAAAATAAAATTTGCTGGCTTTTCCAAGTATTCCATCCGGAAGGATCGCTCGGCTCGTGGCAACACTATTACTGTGTGGCTAAGCAAAAAGCCATCTTCTATCGACGCGTGTTTTAATAGACGCGCGCGTGCACTGCCTTATAAGCGCGAGAGGTTCCCCTCTTTTTTTTTCTCCGCCTCCGTTTGGTAACGCCTCGCTAGGAGAAATCTAGTAGCCGCTCGATGCCTCGGCATCTTGGCGCACTTTTTACGCAATATCGATCTATTCAAGAAGCCGCTTAAGGTACTTTAATCCGGCGTTGCTCGCTATTCACGAGGATGATATTTCGATCTTCAGAATCAACTATAACGGGTTTTCAAAATGAATCTCGAAATGAAAAGATTCATGTAAAAATATGGTGGTTTTTGTACCGGCTGGTGAAGGAAATTGAAATTTTTTATGTCAGTGCTAAGATTTTAGTTAATTAGAAGAAACATAGAAGCACAAGGCACCTGCACAATTGATCGATACGGATTAGCTGTACGTTATATAAAATGAGCAAAATGAATATAATAAACTCGTTTAAAGTCGCTAATTAGAGCAACTTAAAGAGAGCAGAAAGAAAGACAACTGGTTGAGGTAGCTAGTGAGAGGGGGGCAGGGTCGCATTCGGCGATCACGATTTTAAGAGAGTCCTTCAAGCGCAGCGCAGCCTGCCTCGTCAGTAGTTAGGCGCGTGCATATTCAGTTGCTTTTGACGCCTCGAAGAACGGCTGGAGCTCGAGCTGCCGGGGCACAATGCAGAGTGCTGCAGTGGAAAAGAGAGCAGGTCAGTTAGGAGCCGCTCGAAAAAGCATACAAGCCGAGCTCCTCGGTGGCGCGCGAGAAAAATCCGAGCGAGCAACGCCCGTGGGCCTCGCGCAGAGAAGCGGAGCGGCGAATCAAATCGATTGCCGTAATAAATAATAACAATAAACACGCCGCGATCGACAGCCAGCCAGCCGAGCGGGTTACAAGCGCTAGAGAGAGAGAGAGAGAGAGAGAAAGAGTACTCTGAGACTTTCTACACTGTATGTATATATATATATATAGACATCGTTATCGAGGCAAATGTTTGGTCCGCTATCCTCGTCGCCGGCGGGGCCGGACAATTGTTTGCCCGTTAATTACCGCGAACCGATCGGCCAATCATTCCGGGCATGACGCTGCAGCTCTCCTCGCCAGCGCTCCACACAGTTCGCCCCTTCTTCTATTTCGGTGCTCTAAGCGCGCTTCTATATAACTGCGACTAGAGTATGCCCGATTATTACGACCGCCGAGATATTCAACACTGCAAAGGCTATTACCTTTTCGATGTATTTCTACTCTTTTGCCTGAACTTAAGGAGCTATTAAAATTTTGTTTTGACATTGATAAATACTCTGTCTCTTTTTAAATCTAGCCCTTATCAAGTTAATTATAATATTTGAGGAATAAGTAAGTAAATTCTAGTGTCGCTTCCTTTCTGCGCTTGCAGTTAAATGAAATTTCGGCATTTCCATTAAAATCTGAAGCAAGTCTTTTATCTTTAAACGTTAAATTCGTTGCTAGTATGTTAGCATGCATAAGTATAGCCCCGACAATCGCTTTCTCCTGGTTCTCACATCACGGGGGCGAATTCCTGGGCGCAGCGGCCATCCATAGAGCGAGGAGACGAAAAATGGTATCGGCAGGCAAGCGAGATGCGCGCGAGACAGACTCGCTTAGATCGCGTGTACGCTTGTATCATTGTCCGCTGAGCTGCTGGCGTTGGAGGGAAGAGCGGCCGCGAGCTGCAGCGCGGGCAGCGTAAATCTCGGAACGCGCGCAGCCCATAGAAAGCCGAAGAAATCATTACACCGGCGCGCCGTATATTGCTGCTAATATAGCACGGGCCTGCCCTTTGAACGCAACGTCCTCGCTCTCTCTCTTCCTCTCCCCCTTTCTCTCTCGCACGCTATCGGTCGACCTATCTGCCTGTCTCTCTATCTATCGTCTCTCGTCTACTACTGCTGCTGCTGCTGCTGCTGCCGTTGCTGCCTTTCTTTCTTTGCTCCCCCTCTTGTCTTCTTTTATCCGGCGAGTCTTATCGCTCGGCCGCGCGCGCCTTATGCTTCTCTTTCTCCGTCTTGCTGCGCCGGCCTGTCCCTTCTTCCCTTATTTACCGATCTGTGTATGTTAATACTAGAAGCATACCAGCTCGGCCCTCTATACATGAATGTATGTTATGTTATATACGTATTGTTTTCCCTATTGTTCCCAGACTCGCTCTCTATGCTCTCTATGTATGAGCAATGTTTTTTCCAGACTTTATATGGCTGATGAATTTTCAATCTTTTCATCATTTTCTGCATTTAGCCTATATCATTTTAAAATAAAATCACGCCTCTTTTCACCTTTACTTTTACTTCCTTTCTCTTTGTTTTCGTCGCTGTCAGTAAGGACTCTTAATCTTAGTTCGTATATGGATCATAGGCCTCGGGCAATTTTCCTCGAAGATCGTCGTTGTAAATCTCGTTTAATGATCGTTTTCATTTCCCGGGACTAGTTTCTTATAGAGTTAATCGACATTTTGACCAGCTTTATTCTTAGTAACAATAGGCGGCGTTTTCGGTTATTGTTTCTTCGTTAAAGAAAATAAATCTGCTTTAAGGTGTTAGATACTGAAACTCATAATTTAATCGAGTAATTCTCTTGAACGAAATTAATTTATGGATTTCCAGGCAGATAGTTGCAAGCAATTTGGAAAAGAAGCGAAACGAGTCCGCAGCAGCAGCTCATCGAGACCTTTTTACGCGAGGCTCGCTCCTCAAGTAGCTCATCTCCTCGCTCTATTCATCGCGGAGTCAGCAATTCCCTCTCTCTCTCTCATTCTCTTTCTCTCTCGCGCCTCCGTAGCGGTAATTATACGCCGAGCGCGAAATAACGCACGCCCGAGTCATATAGCATAATCCGATCGGCGATATATCCCAGGCGCATTACGTACATCCGAGAAGCCGTGAGTTATTATTGCCCGGGTCCGCGCGCGTCGATGCTCATGCAAGTGGTTACGAGTTAATTTAGCGCAGCAAGAGCGAGAGCTCTGCAGCGCTCTTCTTTTTATCGCGCTTTCTTCCTCCCGAGACAACGCGGCCTCCGCCGCTGCTACTACACGCCTGCTCTGGATCCGCCTCGCTCTGCCGAGCTTTCGTGTTGAATCCGTGTAATCTGGAGGCTTTTTTTCAGCGGGCATCGAATCGCTGCGGCTTATTACATGGCTAGGCTAGTTTCCCGCTGACGCGGCCGTGTGTGGGTGTATTCGGTGAAATGCTTAATTATGTTGTCGGGGCGAAACATCGGATTTTCAAAACTTGATAAACTGGATCGCCGGCCCGGCGTGTGTATGTTAATTTTGAACATCGGTAATAAAGTTGCGCGCGCCGCGTGTACGCTGCAATCGCTCAATCGGTTTGCCTATTTCAATCGATAATAATAACTCATTTATCAGCGACATAATATTTGATAAAAGTCCAGGCAGCTCTAAATTAATAATAAATTATCCGCAGCGGGTTATATAGCCGCGCAAGCTCGTTCTCACGCAACTCCCCGACTATCGGCACTAAATAGAGTTTATCGTTAGAATCGACACGGCTTTCACGCACCGGCAGCCACGCCAGCAACAAAAGCAGCAAGCAGCAAGGCTTTATCAAGGCACTGTCATAGTGTCAGCCTCGCTTCCGCGAGCGGGAGATCGGCTAGGGCGCGAGAAAGAAAAAAGAGCGAGCGAGCAGCGACAGCAGGAGCAGCTTAGCAGCGGCAGGCGCGTGTCCTGCTGCACTGGCGCACGAGGAGAAGAAGAAGAAGAAGAGTCCGTGGCTCGATATTTTTGCGTCCTCGGGCAGAGAGGTAGGCGAGATACGGCAGGGCCGCCGGTTACAAATCATCCTTGCTTAAACGATACCATATGAAATATCGCGTCCGCGGCGCGCGCACCGTGTAATTTACAGTCGCGCTTGCGCGAGCGCTAGGATCGCCCTGAGCGAGAGCCAGCCAGCGAGCGAGCGTGTGCGGTTGACTTTCGGCTGCGGACTCGAGATTATACGGGTGCCAGAAGGAGGATGGAGCGAGAGAGAGAGGCCTTTTTTCGGGCCGCGCTCCCGTGCGTGCCAGGATTAATGGTCGAGCGCGTAATTCGAATGAAGAGATTGGCTGCCTCTCTCTCTCTCTTTGTGTAAATGGAGCTTCGCTTGGACCTTTTTGCTTAGGAACAGGGGGACGCTTCGCCTGGCTGGGCGTTACGTTATGGGACAGCTTGAGTGATCAAGATGAATGCCTGGAAATTGAAGGTTTTCGCTGGAAAATGGTCACGCCGTTTTTAAGCTAAAAGGGATTAATGGTAGGAGAAATAACCGAGAGCACCAAACGTCTTACCATGTCGCGCCTCTTACTACTTATTTCAAACTCGTGCTCTGCAAATCAAAGTGTATCAAATTGCACGCGCCAAGCGTATACCTCCTCCCATTTAAAGGTACATTGTCGCCGTTTTTACATACATCATGCATTTCAAAACGACGACACCGTATTTGACTGGAAGCAACTCGTTTGGCGCGTGTAATTTTATACACAGTTGCGTTTGCCCAGACATGTATCGGTATTTTAGCAAATCTGACTACACATTACTTATTTTTATTGAAAATTGAAATTTATGGTTAAGACATTCAAAAGAAAATGCACCTTAAACCGAAGCAAAAAAAAACTATTATCCTTCGCCATAGCCTCTCCACCATGAACTCGGCCAGCCAACTCGAAAGAAGCGCCACTCGAAAAAACCGAACCCTCGGCAACTAATCACTGGCGGGCTTGGAAAAACTCGCTGAAACGAAATGGAAATTATCACGAGGGCGCGCTGGGATAATTAGCCGATGCATAATGCATGCCCGCGAGGTCGCCGCGGCTCTTCATCGGCCAATTTATAGCGCAGCTTTCTCGACTTGAACACGCAGCGAGATGCGCCGAAAAAAGAGAGACGATATCGGCGGGGGCCGCGGGACGCTCTTCTAAATTAATTCGTCGCGGTGAGCAGTGGAAGCGACCAGGTGGTCCGGAACGTTTCGCGGAAAAGGCGCGATTTTCTTTCAGGGGGCATTGTTGTGAATGCTTTGCGAGAATCGTTAGGTTCAATTATACACGATTGC
>JAPYZA010002225.1:0-21312 GCA_030522685.1 Eupelmus azureus | reverse complement strand
AGGAAATGTATCCCAAAGTTCTTAAGAGATATAGCTTTTTTTTCCAGAAAGTGCACGACGTTTATGTAATGTATACTTAGCTAAAATTTTTTCTTTTTACATAGTTATATCACGTTTCAGAAACTACTTCGTAAGTTCAATCCGCTAGGTAAAATCAATATTTTATTTTAAGTGTGGGAAAATTTTTCACGTTAAATGATCTATATTATATAAATTTCGATAATGAGGTCCCCAGTAACACTAACTGTAGCCTTCTCCAAACAGACTTAAAAAAACCTTAATCTTCAATCTTCACAACAAAAAGCATTCACCTTATTTCCAAATTAAAAAGTGACTTCAACATTTACTCGAACCGACGATCACGACAGCTAATCCGCATCACCAACTCCACGCACCTCGCTCTGTCCATCTCATCATTAAAGAAGCCAAAAAAGTCCTTTTTTCTCACAAGCTGCAAAGAAGCTCAAGAGCCTCGATCTCGCCAGGATGTGGCAGGTGTTTGTCGCGCTGCCGCTCGAAGAAGCTTATATATATCTCGATCTCACGGGTTTCGGTGATGGCTCGCTCCCGTTATGCCATATTGCGACTTTCTGAGCATCGTGAGCGGCACGATGCAAACGAAATAAGTGAGCTATAAAAGCGGCTACGCTATGTAAGCGTAAATTTAAGTTACGCTGCGTAGGAAGGAGAAAATGAACATGCGGCGAAACTGCTGCATTAACGTTGGATGTGTATATATGTATATAGCGTTGGGTAAGTGAGCTAAAATGTAGAGGAAGTTGGGTCGTGGGTGCGCGTTGATGTAAAAGTGTAGTACTGGGAATTTTACGTAAAACCGGAGTGGTTGTTGGAGGATTTTGGATTTGTACTATTTTAGTGGATTTATAATGGGAGCTTTGAAGTTCTGAATTGGAGTGTTATATGTATATAGTTGATGATGATTATATGTCATTAAAGTTCGTTATTTAGGTTTTAAAGAAAGAAATGTAAAAATGGGTTTGGAAACTCCTGAGTTTTTCCCTGGAAAGAGGTAGAGAAAGATTACGCAAATTTTGAAGTAGATAATACTAACGATTGGCAAGTGATTTCTTTAAAGTTGCTATGCAAAATTTTTCTTCTTATTTAAATTTTCTATCAGATTATAAAGAGGATACTACAAGATTTTTATAATTTCAAGTCTAATTTTAATGTCTTTATCATTAATATTAAGAAAGAACTTTGAACTCAATCTCGTAATCCCATACAAAGTCTTTACCATCTTAAATCAATGAATAACCATTTCCAATTTCGTGCAACAAATTCCTCCAAGCGTTCAAAAAACAATTCGATCACAACCCAGCTTACTCGAGCTTACCAGCGTTCCCATCACAAACGAAAGCAGAGAACGGCTCCCAGCAATCTGTAAATCGCGTTAACATCACAGACTACAAACAAGCGAAACTACACAGCAGCAGTAGCCGGCAACCGCAGAACAAGCCGCGGTAAAACTGTAAGCTCGATCAACAGAGTGAGAGAGAGAAACGCGCAACAATGCGCCGATCGCTCGAGATTAAGCAATTCGTATAAAGGCACACATACGCACGTATACACGCATACACTCGCACAAAGAAGCACACACCTCGAGCTACACATGCACACACATATAGAGCTACGCCGACACATACTCAGACGGGAAGGTAGGGAGGTAGTGTGTGTGTTCTCTCGCATTTAGTGCTCGACGCGCGAGAGCGAGCAACAAGTGGCGCGCATCGCGTAATATACGGCCGTGCTGATGTATATAGGTATATATACGACGTTCAACACGCATGCACGCACGTCCTGCCGCGCTGAGCCGCCGGCATTGCTGCACTGCTGGCGCTTTTCTTCCTGCGCGCTCTTTCACGTCCGGTGTTTTTCCAAGCGGCTCTCTCTTTCTCTCTCTCGTTCGCTTTTTCTTTCTCTACGTCTTTGTCTGGCTGGGTCGAGGGAGTAGCGTGCTAGGATGGAGTTACTACTGAAATAATGTGGTGTAATATTATTTTTATTTTTTTGTTTGTAGGTTAATCTGTTTTTTATAATGTTGTTGTTGCTTTTTGGTGTTGATGTTATTATTGTTTTAATTTGAGTGTTTTAAGAGATATTTGAATTAATCGAAAAATTGCTAATAAGTTTTGTTGTTCTCGGGTAGAATGAAGTATAATTAATATTTTTAAAGGAAATCTATCGATCTTCACGAACAAAAAAATCTTCGACTTAGTGATAAAATTATTTGACACAGAATTATTCGATTTCGTGAAGTTGACTTCATTATTCTCTACAATTGCATTTATTCTGCATAATATTTTTGTAGATATATTCTCAATATTTTTTTAGAATCGTTTTAGATGAAATATATCACTTTTCTTATAATTAAAGCTAAATGTAAGTTAGAATACTACTAGCTTCTATACGGTCTAGATTAAAATCACAGAACGTATGTAATTTACAGCACTGCTCATAGATAACCGGATTATTTTTAAAGTTTGCACCATAACTGCATAATATTCATAAACATTATCACTCTTATAAATGCAAATATCTTAATTTTCTTACCAGCAAATTTTTATCTTTCCATACGTTTATACATACAATTCAACGCATAAATTTATCTTATCCCTCATTAAAGTGTCATCTTTGCGCAAGTTATCGTTAATCATTAACGTACCAAATTGGCGATCCGTAAAAAATGGCCGCAGCATGTGCAAAAATTGCATAATATTATGCACGCTCTCAAAGCCACTCCGACGCTCAAGCGAGAAAGGACGATATCACCTGCGATATATGCAAATTTTCAAAAGTCGACTCGTTCCCCTTCGGCTTTCAGCTGTCGGCGTAATAACGGGTCACGGTCTGATATAGGATTCCACGTTTTTGCGGATACGTATATTTTCCCTTTTGCTCGCTGCGAATTTATACGAATGACAGAATTTCGGTGAAAAGTGCCTTAACTCCAGTGAAACGCTCGTTGTATGAATTTTAACGTCAATAAACGTATTCAGTCGTATTTTCGTCGTTGGACGTTTAGTCATATTTTCATTGTGGGTGATTTATTGAGTAATGTCTCGATACGTTACTTATTTATTGATTTAAATCGATAAATTATAATAGCCAAGGATAAAATTTAAAAGCAGCTTTAGCAGAAAATCACTTTGACATTGAGACAAAAAATATAATCCAACTGCTGGCATTCATAAAAATCATTTTACGATATCTCTCGCGAATTGGAAAGCAATAATATTGGAGTTACAAACGAGCGAAGCCTAGCTTAGGAACGTTTTGCATTAAATATCTTATAATCCGTACCTCGCACAATTTAAAAAAGCTGTCGGAACGCCATCAGCGATACTCGGCCATCCAATCAAGAGTTCGTATAGAGGATAGAGATAAAAAAATAAGGATAAACTCTACTGTTGAAAATGTGTTTGAGGGTTTAAGAAATTCGTTGCATATTTATTTATCGTTTCGTGGAAAATGGTAGAAAATAATGATTTAGTGGTTTACGAGGGCGCGTCAATTTTATGCACGAGTGGCTGCATTCGTTTGATCTTGTTTTCAGTAGAGCCAAGAGTAGAACGTAAGCATGTAAATAAAATGAATAAGAAATGTTATGCCGTCAAAGTTTCAGGGTAATTTTTTATTACGAAATAGTTAGTGACACTTTGGAAAAGAACTAAAAGGAATAATTAACGAAAAATTACAATATATTATTTCATAATTAAATTTATTTTTTTGTGATGAAAATAAACAACCTTAGTTTTGAAGTTTTCAAAATTACATATATCAAAATAAAAATCCAAGTTATCAGTAACGTTTCAAAATTTTTGTATATCTTCATAAGAGTAATTCATAATTAAAATACAAAATTAAATAACAAAATATCAAATAAAATTAAAAAAAAAACTTTCGACTTAAAATAAATACCTACCGACGATTTAAGTTCTTACCGAGCTTTTTACTCTGTTATATCATATCAGTTCTGAAGAAGGGTATTAATCCATTCGAACCCTTAACAATGTATCATCAGTCATTTAAACATAACTTAACTTTCGCACAGACTGTTTCCTTCATTCATACCCCATCAACAACGAACACTCCAAAACTCACACATCCCTCCTACCATCCCAAAATTTCCACCAAACCCAATAACTCAAAAACATCACCCTCAACTAAAAAAAAATCAACCTCACCCCGGCTAATCGCAAACGCATCAGCGTAAAACTCGCTCGGACGATGGCCGCTTGCGATCGTTACTCTGCCGCTCGTTACACACACACATACACACGCTCGGGGAAGCCGATAATCGCGCGCTCTCTGCGCACACGCCGCGCGCGTACATCGATTTATCCGGCTCGCGTTATCTCGCTCTCGCGTGCACCAGCTGCGAGACCAGCCTCCGTCTGGCTCTATCTCTCTTTTTTTGGAAAAATCGAGAGGAGAGGGATAAGGGAGGCCGGTGGAGATAAGAGCTGCAGCACGTGCGGAGTGTTTTTTACTTTGATGGTGTATACAGTGTCTCGAGATGACGCGAGCGTAGCTTCGAGGGAGAGACGGCTATGAGGACCGGAGACGTGGTGTTGGAATATTTTTTGAGTCGTCTAAGCAGCTGGGTGTGCGATAGTTGGAGAGCTGAGGGTGGAATAGGGGGATGAAGTTGAGGAGCTCGGTGTGATGATAGGTTGGAAAAAGTGACGGTTTGAAATGGTATAGGAGAAAACTTATTGTGGAAAAAAAACGTTTGCGCTGGTGTCAATTGAGCTAGGGAGGAAAAAAGCGACTGGCTAGTTTGAAGTTTAAAAAGAATATTATATTTTTCACGTACATTTGAGAGAGAATAATAAATGTACATTTTAAGAGCCAATTTGTTTGTATATTATGTTATAGATTTTTTTTGCATATTATTGTTGTTTTTATCAATTGGAGAAGTTAGTCTTTTTTCTCTTGTTATTTACTGCGCTATATTTTATCGTGACTCTATTTAGCTGTGTTTATTGATAGAAAAGGACGGAATGAATGCACAATTTTTACATTAATAATATATTTATTGATACTTAACATAAATAAATTGATAAATTGATAAATTGATTGCTAATTTGAATTAGCTTCTTCTTAGGATTTGATTCTTAACGAATCGTGTTTATCGTAACTTAGGGTACAGTAATATGAAAAGAGGGTTAATACATAATTATAAAAAGAATGGAATTGATATGTAACATTATTCAAGCACTGTATACTAAAGCTCTCGAACAATGAATAAAATGTGTCTATTCCTGTGGAAATGCATACTTCGCTAAAGCATATCTAAAATCTCGGCTGAATGGAATCGATTCTCTATTGTAATCGTACACTGCAATCATACATTTACCTAGAAAAGAAGAGTTGTGCAGCTTTTATTCAACATGTGTATTTTGAATTTTGTAAAAGAAAACTCGTTTCGTTTTCTCGTGATCGAAAATAACAGGATGGTGGTGTTGTTACTCTGAAAAAAATGCTTTTGAAAGTGAAAGTTGCAGGTAGTAACAAGTGCAAAATTTTTAATACTTTAAACAAAATTAGTTATTTTAGTAAAAGTATGAAATATTTGAAATAATAAATTTATTTTCTTCTTATTTCTGGCACAAAATGTATGTGTACATGTATACGCTTTGTGATACTCATAAAGTATATCGTCACGACTTAATGAATCAGTCTCTTGATCTGACCTCGGGCAGATGAACTCCGATGGTTGTCCGACTAAGTGTCTTTTTAATTTAAAAGTCCAAAGGCTCAGACGCAATTCTGCAACTAATTTCTGCATTTATTTTAAAAATTATATTTACGCAGTTTGATTGATGTGACGTACAATGTATATTTTTTTAAATATTGTTCTATCTAATTGGGAAACATACTTTTATAACACAATGATTAACTTGACTTTCTTTCTATTATTCGATATATCAGTAAAAAAAAAACTTTCGCATGTTCACAAATCTAAATCATCCATAAAAACAAATGGTAACAAATGAAAATCGATAAGTAAAAAAATAATTGACACTCCACATCCCCAGAAACCCTAATCCACTGAGCTTCACACAGATCATTGAAATCAACCCATCACCCAAACCGTTGTAACAATTTTAACTCTTCCATTTCCCACAACCCAGCGACGAGACTAAAAATATTTTCAAAACAACACGCAGCTCTCACATCCTCTGAACAAAAAGCAGTCTCTCACGCAGACCTGATATATACAGTCCGTATACGTCTGCCTCGTCGCAGCCAAGCGTAAAGCCGCTCTCGGGGGTGCGTATACGCACACATCACCAAAGGCCTATATATATACTTTTGCCGCTGGGACACATTCCGCGCGAGCTATATAGGTGTTGAGGAAATGGGGCCTCGTGTTTGCGTTTTGTAGGCGCAATGTAGACGTCTGAGAATGAATTTTGCAGTGTGGCCTTGCTTTTTTATGCGATGGGTTCTCTAGTGCTTTGCTGATATTTGCGCGTTGAGATAATATATTGGTGGTTGGATTTTTTGATTGATTGTACTGGTAATATGGGAGATTACTCTAGTTTTAGTGCAATTTAACTTTGGTAGTATTCGAGAATAATTAACAGTTTTTTTATTTTATAGTAAATGTTAAAATGTGACAGCATTTATTCTTATTTTTTTGAAAAAGTAACTTCTTTTTCAAATAAATATCTGTTAATCTTGAAAGCGTCCTATTTTAATTCTTCGTCACGTAGAGAAAAAAAATTTTGCGCAGCTTAAAAACACAAATTTATTGATTTTTTTATTGAAAATTTTATGTGCAAAATGACTCTTAAGTTAGGTTTATAACATATTATTATCTTTTAATACACTTTTATTATCGGTTTTATTGAAAAATATTTAAGATATATTTGGGATGTAAAATTTTTCCAAGTTTTTACCAATATTTACCACTTGTTTTGTTATTAAGAAAGGTAATAAGTTTAAATAAAAATGCTATATTTATTTGAACAAATTAGGAATTTTCATTCGACTTTAACATTTCTAAGCTATAAGCAATATTTCGTAATAGGCCTAGCCTTCGTATCTTTAGTGCAATTTTTCCCACTATATTTCTCATCATGCAACCTCCCCCAAATCAAACTCTCATCAAAAACCTGTCAACCTTTCGCAAACTCCAAAACCGCAACCCCAGCCTCAAAACACCAGCTCTCGCTCCCAAGACCTCAGGAAGCCGCTCGAAAACACGAGAGCTGCCCTCCGTCAAAGACATCGATCTCTCCAACGCGGATGATGCGGGTCCCCGATCCGCATCTCTCTCTCTCTCCTTTCTTTCTCTTCTTTCTCTTTCTGTGTATACCACCACAGCCCACAGTCGTGCCGGTCGACGGAGCCTTTTGTAACGGCCCTGATGCGCAGTTCTGCTGCTCTCTCTCTCTCTCGTCGCTCCTTTTTCTCTCTTTTTGCCCGCGACCCGCGCCCCCGGAGCGTGAAGAGGAAGAGCGCGATTTTTCAGGCCCCCGATCGCTGGTGTATATCCTGGAAAGCCGGCTCTCGCTCTCGCGCGCTCTTGTTTCTTTGCGCGCAGCGCGCTCGAGCTAACGAGCTCTTTCTCTGTACACAGCCGCCGCTCGAGCTGTAATTCGCTTTGATTTCGTTATTTTTTTGCTTATGGTTATTGGTTTTGTAAGAGCCGAGAGTTGCGCAATGGCCGCGCGCGATCTGGCTTTTCCTGGCACGAGGCTATATCGCGAGGCTGGCGCTGATGGGTTTAGTGTCGGCTTTGTGGGATTCGACGAAGAAAGAGGGAGAGAGTGAATAGTCGATGCGAGTTCTGAGATGTGGGATTCTCGCGAATGGATAATGTGGAAGGGGTGGAAAATGATTTTGAAGGCAGTGTAATTTTTTACGGGATACGCTTTGTTATTTTGTTGTGCTGATTGGTTTTGAATATCTTTTAAAAATGAGCGGATTGTTTTTCGCTGCTCTCGTAGTATTAAGAGAATTATAGGAATTATGAAGATGAAAATTTGTGCTTTTAAGAACTGAAAATATTTACTTTTTAGTTCATACAAAACTCTATTAGTGTATATCGCGATTCGGCTCAAACTAGATATTCTTGATAGAATTATAATTAAAATTTTGCAAAAAAAAATTATGAACAATTTAATAAAGCCTATCTATCGCGGCGCGAGGTCGATCCAAGATCCAACAGATTAAAATCAAGCAATTTGTAAAACAAATTCTCGAGCCAGCGAAAAATGATCTACACAGCATCACACGTTGGACGTAACCCTTTAAAACTGGTTCCCCTTTTGAACTTTTTTTTGCTCGAAGGGTCGCGCACGCCGAGAAAAAAGGCTTGACAAAGCTTTAGCCGGCGGCAAAAAAATCCGCAGCTCATAAAGCGCTTGCATCGCGAAAAAAATATCGGCTATCTTCGTCCTCTTGCTGTGAAGTTACAAAAGCTTATAATAAAACCTGCTCATACTGCAATAAATATCATCCACTCCACTCAAACGCGCCTTTAACCCTTACTCAGCTCTCCCATCCATTTCCTCACCTTATTCTCATAACACCATCTTCACCAAAAACACGAAAAATTCCCAATCGAAACAGACCTCTTAAAAACCCCCTCTCCACTCCCACTCAAACCACCCAAACTCACCTAGACCCTACCAAACCCCCAAATTCCAGCGCCGCGCCCTGAGAGCAGCATCGATCCTCGGCGTCTGCTCCGCGTTACCAAGCAATTTTCGCCTGGCCCTTCCATTCCTCTCTTTCTCTCCAGGGCGCTTCCTCCCGTTCCACCTGGCGGCTCTCCTCGCGCCTGCACACACACACACACACACATACTCTCGCGTTCACGGCCCGGCGAATTTTAGCCTCGAACCGGATCGCTCGCTCTTGCACCAGCTGAACGGCGCATTCCTGGCCGCGCTCGGCCATGGGAACCGAGAGAAAGAGCCGGCCTTTGTTTTTGTTTTTACGGGCGCGAGCGCGCGGGGGAAGGCGAGCGTGAAGAGATAAGTGGCCTGCGCGCGCCGCTTGCGTGGAGAGGACTTTTAAAGGGACTGCGAAGGCGAGTCGGGAGGAGCGGCTGCCTTTTTTAGGCTGCGAGTGAGTTTTCGGCTGGTGTGTCGTGGAGGTTTTGAGGGGACTGGTGTTGGTGGGATGATTGAAGGCTGGTCGATTTTTGGGTTTAATGGTTTAATGGGTGGTGGGGGAGTGGGATGGTGGAATTAGCGAGTTTTTGAAATGAGAGTAAAGACGAGATTGTTGAAGTCGCAGGTGAACAAATCGACTTGGGAGAGTGGTGTTTGAATGGTCAGAGCTGAGTTTGGTTAGAAGTAAGGAATAATTGAGATTTACAAGTGGTCAAGCATCGATTTTGGTTGCTCTATAATATTGACTACGTCGTGTTAATCGATCGCACATATCTGTACAATTATTTTATTCATGGCTGCGTGTATGCATAATTAAATACACGTGGAGCGCACTAGTCTATAAATTTTCTAGTGTCATGTACTATGACACACTATTAACGTTTTTATTTTTATTTTATCATATTAACTACAATGAATTTTCAAAACAAACACTGAACAATTTCCATATTATCATTCCAGAAAATCGCCTAGGCAAAGAGATCGTCGGAGGCTTTGCTACCAAGTATCCAGATTACACGTTTCTACCAAAGGAGCTCGGCTCGTATTCGAGCGAGCCAACTTTCTGCGTGGAAATTAAACCCAAACAGGGCTTCATCTGCGAGGCTGATAGGCAATTTCAAAAATGCCCCTACTGTCTGACCCAGTATTACAAGGTAAGGTATTATCAGTCAGTTTACTCGTAAGGTATTATCAGTCAATTTACTCGTAAGAGTGCCATAAAAATTTTTTCATTTCTCTTTTATATAAATCTTTACGTTTAAAGATTCGCAAAAATGAATCAGAGCTAAATTTACTTTCAATTGATTTTTCAAAGGTATTCCATTTTTTATTTGAAATATCATACCGCGATATATTTTAATTTTTCGCTCGTACAGACGGTTGGTTTGAGTCAAAGCTACAAGGAAGTTGTTGCTAAACATTTGTTCAATCAGAGATATACAGGAACTTGTTTTCTTCAAACTGTGCACGAATATATTGTCGCGCACGCGAAGGAAAAAGAGCAGAGCTCGACCGGTGACGATAGAACATCCGCACGCCATCTGCCAGACATGTACCGCGCTATGAAACGCTTCGGAAAGAAGCGAAAAGCTTTACTGTTATAATAACTGATAAATATAGTGTATTTTTTATTTTAGATTGAAAATTCACTATTTTAGTACACCTATATAAGTATCATGAAATTTGTGAGATACAGCATAAATGAACTCGCTTCGTTAGCTCGACTATCTAAGTATACAGTTCTCATGTTGAGGGAGTCGGATAGCTTTTAGAAAACGTGATTCCACGTCGCCCACTAACACTACAAAAGTATCTTCTACGTATATAAAATCACATACCATCAAACAAACCACCCACATAATCTTCTTAATAATAATCCTCCTAAAAAATCTTAGTTCCAGCAGGGCAACACCACATCGCCGAGCTCCTACTGCCCCCTGGACCTCTTCTCCGGACAACCAGACCGCATGTCCCGAGCTCTGAAAGCCCTGCTCCGCTCGCCCCAGAACAACCTAAAGATCTTCCGCGACGGCCGCCTCATCTACGGCGGCGAGCTTCACAACGCCGACCCTCACCAAGTTCTAACCGACTGGCTCAACGAACACGACGATCCAGAGGGAAAATTCGTCGAGCTGACGAGTCAAGCTCTCACGCGGCCCTTCGACGCCGGCCGCCAAGTCCAAGAGCCGACGGAGGAGCTGAAGCCGCTTGTCCAGCCGCTGCCGAGTCGCTTGCAGCCTGAGCTTGCAGGCAGAGCTAGGGAGCTGCTGCGTTTGGTTAACGAGGTAATTCGAGGCTGGGAGGCGCAGAGTGGATGTGACGTGAATTATTGCTTAATGACGGCCTTTTTGGGTTGTGGAGGCGGCGGAGGGCTTTTGTGTAGTTGGGAAAATTTACCGGTTAGTTGTGCAATGTTGAGAAAACGTTTCTCGAGAATTGATACGATTGTGGTTTTTTTTATCGTTTTTGTTTTGTTTTTCGAAAAAAGTTGGAAGGGTCGAGTGCAATTGTGTTGCTCCGTCCAAGCTAGATTGTCCGATAGCAAGTATATCGAGCTAATTGGCCGTTCTCATTGATTAATTGGTCGCTCGCCGGAAGAGTTATGGCAAGTCAGCGACCTTTGTTTTCTATCCAGTCTGTTCATTTTCTCTTTCGAAGAGTTCACACAGCGCTCTTTTCATAATAATAACCGCTTACTACCAGATGCTTATTACAGTATTCATAAACAATTTCCTTTGCACGGCAACTTTTTATTCTTAACTCTGCAAAAACATGAAAAATTATAAAAAAATATAAAAACGCTCGTAAACAGTCCTAACACCAACAAAACCATTCCCAACCGAATTTCCATAAATTTTCCACATCCAGTAGCCGTCCTCGCCAGCCACCCACGCAGCCTTCATCCAACAAAAACAAAAGTAAAAACGCACGTCTCAGCTGTCTAATCGTTTGATCGACAGGAATGCGAGCCGTCTGGGGCGGCTGGCTTGGCGCAGGGCTCGGTCCTCGAGCGGATTCTACGGATGCAGGGGCTGCACCGCTGGGGAGCCGACGCCGTCGCTTGGATTGCCGCCAAACTCTCGGCGAGCCTGGCCGGCGACTTGGACGACGAGCTGATTTACGCGCCCGCCGAGGTGAGAGGAGGCTTTGCCGAACTGAGGAATTGAAAATTTTGCTTTTGTTGACACGCTGCTCTCTTTGCCCCTGGGTTTATGGGAGTTTGGGAGCGGATGGGTGGGTTATATATGCGGAGAGGGTATTTTGTTGGGAGTAGTGGCGATGTATTTAGTTGGGAGGGTTGCGGATTGATTTTTTTATACTTTTTTATTTAAAGTACCTATGTCTAGTATGGAATGAGACTGATTTATTTTTGATAACTTTATATGGGTTTGCTTTAAGTGCTTTAAACTCATCTTCTTGTTACAAAGTTTGGTTACCAAAGAATTATTTTTTATTAAATATATTGTAAAATTTATCGTTAAAGTATAGCGGATCATGTTTAATTAAATTAGTAATTATTCATTATTAAAAGTTATCCATTTGATTTAACTGAAAATTAAATTTCTCAACCGAAAAAATAAACACGCCGTAAATAGTTTTCCTTTATAATAGAATTCATTTTGTTATTTAATAAACTATTAGAAATATGATTAAATTAATAAATATTATATATTAATTCTCTTGTTTCAGATGGAAGTTAACAAATTTATAGATGACGAGTACCTGAAAGAATTTACAATTTCCGATTGTATCAAAATTTTGAGGAATTACTTGCTTTTTTGTACTGCTAAAGATTGTTCGATCCTGATGGCTTTTCAAAAAGTAGATAAGTAAGAAAAATGTCTATTCCATTTATCACAATTTTGTAACAGATTTCCTCCTTACCATCAGTCGGCGTCAGTTACCTACGACAGCAAATTTATAAGCCAGACCTAGCTGTTTCCAGACCTGCAATCGAAAACGAAGAATTTTATTAAATAGAAATTAATTTTTAAATATATTATATTAAAAAGAATATTTTATGAATAAGAGTAAATTACTTTAATTATATAAAATTAAGTATTAATTATATTTTTGCCAATTTTAAGTAAAACTTAAATTTTGTTTAAAGACTAGCAAAGAGCAGTATAAAAGAATTTTTTTATTTTATATTTTTTAATGCATACATTATACGTAATAAAATAAATTTTTCATGTTTTTAGAGAGCTGCCAGAAATCGTTAGTACCGAGCATAAGATTTGCCTTTCTAAAGATGAAAATTTCCTGGTCAGCGTTCGAATTTTGGACTTGGACAGGAAGAGTCTACATTGTATTGAGAAACATCGTCGTAGAGATAACGATGTTCTGAAAGCAACTATAGAAGAATTAGAAAAAAAATTAACTTTAAAAAAGAAGTAAAGTTTAAACTAGTTAAACATGGTGGGAAACTGCTATAAATTGTTAGATCTGAAAAATTTTATTTATCGTTGTTATAATTAGTAAAAGTATTGAATAGATCTGAAACAATTATTGAAATAAAAATAATAATTTAATAATCTAATGATAAGTTTGAAATTACAATTCAGTAATTTATAATATAATAATAATTTAATTAAGGGATAAGTTAAAATTATTTTGTATCAAATGATAAAGATCAAAGTACAAATGTTTTATAAATATTTAGGAACTGTTATGGATGATCTGTAAAAATCTAAGAAACAATGCCATATTACTGTCTATTATGATATTGTTATAAATTTATTAGGAAAATCGATTTTCCATTCATGAGTAAAGATTAAAGGAAATATTTTATTAAAATAAGAACTCTTCATTTCATATTATGTCATTCCTATGCATTATCTTATTGTTTCATTGTTTACTTAAAAATCAATGAATTTAAAAATTCATTATTCTCTTTAAAAACAACGATGTCTAATAATAATAACAAACATTTTCAGATCTCAGCTAATTCTTGAACTCCAAAATTCACCGACTAACTAATAACACCGTTCCATTTAAATCTCAAAGCCTCCCTCAAACCTGCCATTTTACATAGAACGTATCGAGCAGACATCAGAATGGACTAGCTCAAGCTCGCAGGCAAAATCAGTCGCGCATATCGCAGAAGCAAAAGAAAAACACTCACACCAGCCATAAACCCCTTCCCCTGACCCGCGATCCATTAACCAAATTCGTCGCGTGTATATACATCGCGGACTCGGGCAATTATTCCGTGACACGAGAGAACCGCGATACTAGAGAAAGAGCGTGAGAGAGAGAGAGAGCAACAGCTGTGCACGAAAAAGTGAGTCAAGAGAGCCGAGCCCCCCGCCCCCCTCTCTTGCATAAATAGAACGACTGACTGACTCGCGCGTTTTGAATGACGGTGCGGGTGGAGTAGACTATATATCGCGCTCCATACTGGAAGCCTGGAAAAGGCTGAATCGAGAGCGCGAGGTAGAGAGGGAAGGCACATGCAGAAAGGTCATATCGACCGATAATAATTCAGAAAGCTCGACCGAGCCATTTATGAATGGCGCGCGCCCGATCGCCGAGGCGCATGCGCCTCCCCTGCGCCCATTCTGATCCGAGCGCTCTCTCGCTCTATCTCTCTCCTGGAACCCCTTAATTTTCGTTCATACATCCAGCTTCCGAACTACCAACCTCTCACCTACCCCCCATCATCCCTCTTTCTCCCTCGCCTACTCCTCGACTTCTCTATATCCAACATTCCATCGGAGCCATAAACACGCGGGCAGCGCTCGCTTCTTCATCCCTCTCCGTCTCGGCTTTCATTAACCGCGCTCTCGCGGCCGCGTCTCTATACCTATATATACACACGCATCCACATCCTCCGTCTCTCTCTCGCTTTCTTTCACTAAGCGCGCGGCCTGCAGCCCTGGCCCCTGCGCGCTACACTCGGCGCGGTCAGTCGACGTTCGTAAATGGCGGCGTTCTGCAGCGTGTCGTAGGCCGCTGCCGCCCTGCCAGTGCGTGCCCGTCTAGGTGTTATATGTGCATGTATACACGAGTGATCCCCTCGGAGCGCGGGCTCGCGAGGGCACCGAGCGCGTATATATACAGGAGCAGCGCCCCCGAGGACTGGATGATATCCGCACCGCTCGAGGAGGCAGTCCGCCGATGATGTAGTTGTGTATACAGGTGAGGGACGTGGACGAGTTGCGTGTAGGTGCGTGCGTGCGGAGGAGCGCTTGGCTTTTTGTATTGTGAAAGGTTTTAGAGGAGAGGCTGCGAGGAGCTTGAGTGTAATAGGCTGGCGCTCCCTGGGCGCGACGCTTTTCTAACCTCAAATACGTGGCTCGCGCTGATGTGTATGAGTAGTGTCCTATGCCGTGCGCGCGTGCACCGTGTGCCTTTTAAATGCTGCTGTTTTTCCACTCGCGCGCGAGCTGTCAACTCGGGGCCGTCAGAAGCTTGATGCTGGTCAAACTGTGTGTACTTGTCGTTTTATTCATTGGGTTTTTCGCATAGTTTTTACGGCGGGGTATTTATTATGCAGTGTTCAATCTAGGAAATGTATTTATGGCTGTACGAGTGATGTTGACGTTGTGACAGCAATAAAATTAGTCGCTGAGTAATCTATAATTCACAATCCCAATAAACAGAGCGACTATGGAAATTAAAAGCTCCGCTTATTCCTAAACAAGCTCGCTATGATCTCAAAAGCGAAACTCCGAAATTCATTTCGGAGCAAGCCTCCGCTTGGCATTTAAATGCACAACTGTCTCTCTCCAGAAAATCAAACCCCTCCCCGCGGCGTCATTCATCCCTTGGCATAATTAAACATTTTTACGCCTACATAGCCACCCGCGCTTATATACAGCTCCGGTTCGTGCGCGTATATAAACTCTCCCATGATCGTCCGGCAGCGCGCGCGCGCGCGGCCTCTCCTATATAAGCGCACTGATCTACCCAGGCAACTAACTCTCTCCGTCTTTCTTCAACAGGCACACGCATACAACACAGGCAGTCGTCCCATCATCGCACGTAGATTCGGAGTAAGAGAGAGAAAGAGAGAGGAAAGCAGCTGCGCACCAGAGCCAGAGCCAGAACGCGCGCATCATCATCATCTCTCTCACTCGGCCGCATATACACAGAGCACACACACATAGAGAGCAAGAGGAGCATCAAGTATATACCTGCGCGGCTCGAGCGCACTGGCCAGTGTATATCCACTCATCAGTTCAGTCGTGTGTGAGCGGTGCGCCTGGCGTCACACACACACACACACACACACACACGTAGACTCGGATCTTTTGCTCTCTCGCGGATGTTGAAGCCGGCGGCGAGCATGAGGAGGAGGATGACAAGGGCGCGGACGACGGGCGGCAAGAAGCCGCTCGGCCCTGCCTAATATAACCAAAGAGGAGGCAGAGAGGAAAAAATCTACTCTTTCTCTCTCTCTCTTTCTCTCGGCCGCCCTGCCCCTGCGCCTGCCTGAGTGCTGCTGTACGCTCAGAGGAGAGAGAGAGAGGAACGGGAGAGAGGGAGAAGGAAGAGGATAGAGCGAGTGAGAGAGAGAGAGAACAGGCAGGAAACAGGCAGGCATACAGAGAGAGATAGAGCGACGTAATCCGCGGGGATGGGCACGCAGAAGCCGGGCGAGTGGGCCACTTCGCTGATCGCAAGATTCGAGGACCAGGTAATGAGTGTGTGCGTTTGTATGTATGGATTGCAGCCAGCGCGCACTTGGCGCTCCGGGCTTTTAACTAGCCGAGAAAGCGGCCAGAGAGGGAGCCGGAGAAAGAGAGAGAGAAAGAGGTTGTTCCGCTCCTCGAGAGGGAGTGCGTCGCTCGGTCTGTCTCTCTTTCTCTCTCGCGCTCTCTCCACTCTGACATTGAACTTGATTCGATTTTCGAGGAGGTTCGGCCGAGGGTGTGCGTCGTTGAGAGGGAAGAGGTGGGACGCTTTGATTTTTCTTTTAATTTAAGGCGTAATGGCTGAGTTCTGTAGATCGAGTGAATTTCTTTGCTTGCTTATGTACTATTAGGTCGTGTTGACGTTATATTATTTTTTTCGAATAAGTATAGGGTGCGTGATTCAAGTGTGGTCATTATAAATTTCTCCTTTGATGATTTTTCGTTGCTCTTTATTTTTTGGTAGTTCAATTACTGGCGATATTAAAACTAAAGCTGACAAAATTTACTGTAATTATAGTAATTATAATAGTAATAATAATAATAGTAATATTATAATTATAATAATAATTATTATTATTATTATTTAAATTATTATCTTTTTACAATATTTATCTCAGGGATTATCATAGAGATATTTTTTTATATTGCATAACCAATGTTAGTATTTTATTTATAATATTTATTTATACAAACAATTGTTTGTTAAGTAATATTTTTTATAGGGTAGAATTAAATATGTGTACGGAATTTCATTTACAAAAATTATTTCAAACCAATGACTTAATTAATCAAAACGCGAGATTTAAAAGTAATCATCTTGTAATTTTCAAATTATTATTATACAAATTTTAAGTATTAATTTTAGAAACGTAAAAATTATATTTAAAATAATCTTTTAATATAAGTTTACATAGATCATAAGAATGAGGCGAAGTTGCACACATTATCTTCTCGATATACAATGTGTTTTAGATATAGTCTTCATTATTTTAGATATAGTCTAGTCAATGAATTCTTCCAAAAAGTGTTTATAGCCAATTATTAGAATCAATATTTTTTTATCTTTTAGTTTTATGTAATTTCTGTAACTTATTATAATATAAGAAAAGTTTGAAATTAATTTGCAAGGCCATAATAAATTAACAGGTTAAAAAATTAAGTTTTATTGCCTGTCGAATTTATAAATTAGAGTAAAATAACACATCATACATGGAGTTATGTTCTTTGAATGAGAAATAAGTTTTAAAGTATTTTTAATTGACTTATTCTGTCAATTAAAAAAAAAAAAAATTAATAAAAATTGAAAAATCCTATTTTGTCGAAAATTTTTTTGATATTCAAAAAGTGTCAACAAAAAGTAGATTAAAAAAAGTAAGAAAAAGACGAATTTATTTGATCAACCTTTGAGATTAAACGAAATGATATTTTTTTTTATTTCTTATTCAATAGGTCTTTATTTGAGCTTTAAAATTTATGAAAAAAACTTTTTTTTTAATCTAATAAGTAAACTATAAAGTAAACAAAAAAAATGTTTTTTAAAATGTAAATTTAGTAGAGAAAAAAATAGAAACTTAAAAGTTAGCAGCTTAGTCCCATTGTCCTCCAAGTTTGTTGACTCGTTGAATTAAATTTATTATATATGAAAATTACATATTAAAGTGATGTATTTTTATAATTATAAAAGTAATTTTAATATATATAATAAATTTGCAATGCAATCGCGTTAGAAAACTCAATTAAAAACGGTATTCATAATAAAATATAATATATTGCTAATTATAAAAAATATATTACATAGTACAAATATTTTGTTAACATAATACGATGCATCAGTTTCGCAAAAATTCCTAATACAAAATAAAAGTACGAGCATAGTTTATGTGTTTTGCCAAAAATTTGAATACATTTATATATTGAATTAGCAGTTGAAACGTTTGAGAGTTCCTCAATTAACTCATTTTTGTTCAGTTAACAGACAAATAGACAAAAATTATGAGAAAAAATAATTTGATTGTTTGCTTGCCTACATCTTACTCTATCCTGACGTAGCTTTGAATTCTGCATTAAAATTCAATCGAAAAGCTAAACTGCCTTTTAAAGAGAGCTGATACATGAATAACCAAGACAAAGCTTCCGCGAATGTACACCTTTTGAAATAGCGTATCCTGATTGTATAATTTTGAACGATTCCTATATTTTAACCAATTCTGTTGTGGTATTTAAAAAACATTAAAAGAAAATTTGTTTCGTACAGTTGAATGTACATAGAGCGAGTCAAAGGTCGTAATCTATAACTGTACTAGTCGCTTTTGAGGAAGTATCTATCGTGCTCCTCTAGATCACAGTATGCGATCCAATATATTCTCTGATTACTCCGGCAGGCGTCACAGAAAAGGTGAGCGCCGAAAAAGCGCAAAAAGTCACCGGATCACTAGCATTATTGGAATACACCGATTAACGTGGAATGCGCTATATGTAGGAGCTTAAGAAGTTAGCGGCTGCCCGAACGATAATAACGTGGATAGTGTCGTTAACATAGATAAATACAAGGAAGTTTCGTGTATTTTTATCTGGAAAATGTCGTTAACGGATAGGCACGTTGAATATTTAGCGCTTTTACCGTATGACCATTGGAATGGGCTTGTTTATTAAAGAGCAAATTCATGGACTATTTACAGTATTCGAATGAGTTTTCGAATATTATTCAAGAATATTTTCTTTAAAAACAAAACTCGATTTATCAAAAACAAATATAACCACATCGAACAATCTCAAGAAAAAATGTATGATTTATAAATCTTCAAAGCGCAGCTCAACTATCTTAGCAGGCCCTTAGCGACGTTGTCTATAGACGTATACGTGCGCGCATTTTCCCGCCCCACTCGCGGATAATCATCGAGCTTATCGTTTTTTATCGCTCTGACTATGAGTTCTTGAAAAAATTTTCCTTCTTTTCTCGACACATAATAAATATTATAAGTTCCAAAAGAAAGCTTTCTTCACGACAAATACTTAGCTCGGTAAAATTTTAGTTGTGTTAAATTCTATGAAATGGCGAACGGTATTAGAATTGGAAAATTTTATGACATTGACAGCGTCTTGTTTTTTTTTTTTCTTTATATTTCATGAGTTCTTATACTACTCAGTGATTTTCATAATTTCATAAAGTTCCTGATACAATTGTTCGAATGCGCTCCTCTTATTTGCCCGAGTTACTGAAGTCTGGTTGAATCTGGTTAGGTTCATCTGAATCAAGCTGAAATATACTAGAGTCCAAGCCAGTTTGTACTCGAACATGCGTATGAATTTATCTTAACAAATCATCAAACTTTTTATTACAATTGTTTCAGTGGCAAAAAAAAAAATTCACTAACAACGTCCACAGAAAACAGCGAGTCAATAATGCAACTATACACAATCGTACAAAAATCATCCCGACCCAGAGACCACCCCAAATTCACCTCATAAAAAGTAATTTCCCAAAACTCGCACCCAACGATCTGAAAACCTCCTAATCTTAAAATAGCGCGAAAACAACCCAAGAAATAAAGCCGAGAATCGCGGCAAAAAGCGCGCGGTCCAAACATAATCCCCGCTATCGAATAGCCGGCTCTCCTATCTCACGAACAATGCGCCCGAGCCGCAAAGTGGCAACGCGCTCGCGGCCCCCGAACGATCGCTCTTATCTCTTATCTCCGGTAACCCGACATTAAGCAACAATACCAAAGCCAGGACGCCTCCTTTACAAAACCCAGCACCTCAATACGAGTCAATCCCGAAAAATCTCGAGCAAAAAGACACTCCAGAGGAGAGCTGCGCCAAGCCAATAGCTACCTCTCGAGCTTTCCGTTCATTCATGGATGCTGAAGACAGCTCGAGAGGCTTGACCTTCGCCCAACCCCTGATACACACGCGCGCGCGCGTCCCAGTGTATTCAGGATCCTCGGCGCGGGCGCAGGCGCGTGTGGCCTTCGTTTGTGCGCGCCTCTGACCCATTTGCGCGCGCTGTCGTTCGAAAATGCACGGGATATAGCGCTGGTTTCTTGGGCGTTAAGGGGAGGTGGGTGGAGAGAGCTTTTAGTTTCGCGGCCGAGAATCCGGAGAGAAAATATTTCACGCTACCAAGCGGGCCTGTGGGAATAAGTAGGTCGGTGCAAAGTCCGACTCCTGTGTGTGTGTGTGTGTGTATGACTGGTGGGATCGATCGGTTGCAGAGCGGGGCTTTGTTTAACAACAATTGGGGCCTGTTTGCGATTTTTTTTTGTTCTGGTTGGTTATTGATTTTTGATGATTTGTTTGTAGGGGGTTTTGGGGATGCGGTTTGGGGTAGTTTTGGAATTGTTTTTTTTTTCGAGTTTGATGTAGTGTGCATTGGGGGTTTTGGGCTGTGATTATAAAAAGAAAAGAACGGACTCGGCGGGTGTTGTTGTAAATTCAAATTTTTGAGCAGGAATAGTGGGTTCTTTTCTGTGGCTACACTTATTAAGTACATTCTTAGTATTTTTGAAACTTAAATGTTTGCTGATTATTTAGATACTAAATACAAATATACATTGAAAAATTCATGTGTGTTACAGTTATCAGATGGTCTAGTAATATATAGTTTTAGTAAAAGAGACTAGAATTGTTGTTATTTCCTTGTTTCAATGAAATATTCTTAACAAGGATATTCTAATAACAAGTTGGGGACTTAAGCTATTCTAACTGTGACCATAACTTTATGATACTTTTTTCTTAGTGCAAAATGGTAAAACATTCGAATTATAATAAATAAAAGTTTGCAAACTAAAGCAAGACTTATCCACTCCTCCTCTACACCTTGTTAATTTCATACATAAATAACAAAATTGCATTCTAAAGTTAATGAAATCAACACCAGCCAATCAGAACTATCTAACCAAATCTCTCCTCAGAAAGTAACCCTTATGGAAAAGCTCTGCATAATCTCTGCAGAATTTCTGCATAGTTTTTGCATAATTGCTGCATAGTTTCTGCATAATTGCTGCATAGTTTCTGCA
>JAPYZA010002224.1:0-47769 GCA_030522685.1 Eupelmus azureus | reverse complement strand
CGAAAATTCACTTAAAGTAAACTCAAGAAAAGATTGTTAAACTGTTGTTGTTTGGAAAAAATTTGGCAAAACTTGATATTTTCTTATTTCTTTGATCTGCAATTGAAATATTTTTCGAAATAAATTGAAAATTTTTAATTATCGAGATATTTAAACATTTTTCAATAAACTATAAATTCTTAACGCAATCTGATAGTCCTGCTATTGCCGAATATGCAGATCAAACAGTTTTTTGACTATTAAAAAAATATGTTGCGATATAAACAAATCCACAGATAAAAGATCTAAGAATAAAGTTCGATTGAAATGTTCTTCAATTGATTCATCAATCTAAAAGTTTTCTTAGTATTTAAAAAATTACAGAGGGCAACTATGACTTGGTTTTGTTTACATCGCAATATATTTTTTTCACAGTCAAAAATCTATTTCATTTGCATAGTTGATAAAGGTAGATCTAAAATCTTCTCCACTCAAACCTATTGACTCCCTTTTTAATAATTCGCACCCCATCAATTGCAAGCAATAATACAGTATATGAAATCAGAGACGTAAATTAAGCTCTAAACAATACTCACGAAACTGCGTATGGAAAAAAAGGTTAGAGGCTGTAGTCTCCACTACCACTTCACAGCATGTGAAAGGTACAGTAATTTGTACAGCAAAACTTAAATACTGTTTTCATGCAAAAGTTACATATCCATTAAATATATATACACCAAAAACTAAATAGTTTACAAAGTATTTATTTTCTGGTGCATATTTAATATGTCTTCTACAAGGGTAAAAAATGGAGAGGTATAAAAGTGACTTGGTCAATAAATAAATTTTCGAAATTTAGAATTAGAATCACTCGAAATTCGAGTGTTTTTTTTTCATTTTCTTCATACTTTCAAGTGAATATCTTCACTCAAATAGTGCGAGTGAAACGAATTGTGAAATTTCACTCTAATTGCATTAAAGTTTAAGGTCACTCTTTCTTCGAGTGATTTTTCCAAAATTTCTAGAAAATAGCATTTTTCATATTAGTTATAGCCATATCATCAATCTTACTAAAAACAAATTCACTGGGTTTATATTTATCTTGACTATGTTACCTTCTAGGATTAGAGATATTTTTTGTTTTACAAAGGTCTTTTATAAAGCTTTGTGTAAAAGTTTTTTTTAAGGTAATATTAAAATTACTCTTACTACGAGTTTTAAAGCCCATTTGACCTTGAGAAGACTTAAAACATGGGTCTTCTTTTCGGCCAAAAAAGAGTCTAAAACGTTTTAGCAAAATCTATGACTCGCACCACTGGTTCTATTCGTATCAGTCGCTACAAACTAACCTAAGGTTTAAAAGTATTGTTATATCTTTTTGCTTTTATTTTATTCTTTTATTACTTTTTGTAAATGTACACAAGTTTAAAATTATTTTTCTTCTTTTTTTCCGTTAATGCTGATATGAAAAAACATATTCGAAACTGCTTCTGGTAATTATTAGTTATGAAATTCGAGTACAGGTCTTAAGTAAATTCTCGTCTATACTATATAATAATAAGGAACTTATTTTATTGAAAAACATGTGATGAGTATGAATGTAATTATTATTATAAAATATGCATGATCTAACTTTTGTTTATATTATCAATTCTGAAATTTAAACTGAACAACATTGACAGAAGCCAGTAGATTTCATTGATTGAACAGTTGATTAAATAAACTTAATTTTAATTATTCTGTTTCGAAATTTTGATTTCTACATCAATCTACGTATATCAGAATATAGAACAAATAAAGAATTAGCTTTACTTAATCATTGATATCAGTAACAAATAAAAATTAAAACTAACATCCGGGCACTGGATGCTCAGAAAGAGCTTTATAAGCTAACGTTAGCTAGCTAGGGTATTTATTACTTTTGTAGATAATAAGTGTATAATGATATAAAAGCGCACATTATAATCATACGTGATAAGTTTGGATACATATGTTATAATACATATGTTATATTTCTGCAAGAACGTTCTAGAACATAATTTTCATTCGAAAATTCGTGATTCCGTTAGAAAATTAACATTAAAATAAAAACAAAGTCGATAAAATTTTATTAGTAACAATAACTAATTTTTTTTCCAATAAATGTGCTTATAAATAAAGCACGAATATTTTATTGTATCAGTGATGCAAGTGTGCACATTACAATCGTACGTGATAAGTTAGGGTGAGTATGCTATAATTTTAGATATTTTTTAAATTTGATTTAAGTCAATTGTTCATAAATTATATTATTAAATTAAGTTATATTTTTCATATAGAAGCAGTTAGATTGCAAAAAATTTATAGGAATCGACAAAAATTGTTATCAAGAGCATTAGATTTAAATTGAGTCATCATTAATTCGTCGCTAGTAGTAAAATTGAAAAAACTATATGTGTAAACATTGCAAAGAATAAAATATATAAAAGTTGTAAAAATGTATTTTGATAAAGTATTCGTTGCAGTCACAATCAATTTGTTATTAATTCTGTGTTTTGGTATTTCTGAATCTCGTGGTGATACTTACGAAACTGATTATTTACCAAACGAGTATTATGCTTCGATTGAAAATGCTAGTAATCCAAATTGGATGAGCGAACTGCCAGATAATAAGCGTTTGAGTGACCTGTCTATACCTGGGACACATGAAACTATGGCATTTTACGGAAACATAGCTCAGCCTGGAACTCCTGACGGAAATACTTGGGATATTACCAAGATGCAGCAATTTTTCAATAATAGTCCGCGCGCATCGTTACTAAAGCAATTTGAAGCAGGGATAAGAGCCATTGATATTCGAGTGAGATTTACCTATTCAGATGATGAAAAAGATCCAATTTCAAAACCTCAATTGGTAATTCATCATGGCCCCATATATCAGCATGCGAATTTGCTCGATGTTCTTAGGGTGGCGAATTACTTTTTGCATCTGCATCCTCGTGAAACGATTCTCATGCGCCTTAAGTTAGAAGATGGTAATGAAGAGGAAAAAAAGAATTTTCCAAGTGTCTTTAATAAATATCGCGATAGCAAAACATACGGGGAAATATTTTATAATCCTTCAGTGAGAGGTTATGGCCAAATTGAAATACCAACACTTGGGGAAGTCCGTGGAAAAGTCGTTCTTATGATGCTTATCGGAGCGTATGGTGGCAATTATGGCTCGCATGGTATTGGATATAATTTAATTAAGATTCAGGATAACTATGAACTTTCGGGATCTGATGCATCGAATCAGAAATATGCTTACGTTGCTGCACATTTTGAAACTACTAAAAAGCCAGAGAACCGTAATTATCTGATGATCAATTTTCTTAATGCAGCTACATATTTTGGTGGTATACCTGGAATAAATCAAAATGGTCCATCATCTATTGCTCACGATCTAAATCATAGGGTATGGACGTATTTAACATGCGATTACCATGGTTGCGATTACCATGGTAAACCACGAACTGGAATAATAATGATGGATTATCCAGGATGGAAATTGATTAGGAAGATTATTAGTTTTAATAAACCACGACCTAACGCACCACTCAACCGTATATGTAAAAAAAAAGAAATATGAAATAACTTTCTTACAAGTGTTTGGAAAAAACTGTTAAAATTTGTTATAATTAATAATATTATTATTAATAAAATTATTATTTATGTTTTTATAGAGTTATAATCTGTGGGAATGAATAAAATTAAAAAATTATAAAGAAAATTATAAATTATAAAGAATCATCTCTTAATTTTGCACCTTTTTATCTAACTGGCTACCTTAAATTAGATCGTAATTGTCTTGAATTTAATTATTAAGTTTTCATAAACCACAATCTAATGCACCAATTGACCTCACATGTAAAGTTAAAACATAGAAATAAATTTATATAAAAATTGAATAAATATAAATGTATTATTTTTATACATAATCTATACTTTGCTTTACGTGCAGACTGATAAAATCATTAGCTTTAATAAACCACAACCTAAAGCATAAATCGACCACATATATTGTGATTTAAGACACGCCAAGGATCAATTGTTTCGAATTAAAAAAAGATAGTTATTTTTATAATTGATAATATTATTATTTTTATTTTTATAGAGCTATCTATATGCGGATGAATAAAATTAAAAAATTACAAAGAAAAATAAAAAATGGAATAAATTTAAATATAAAATATATGAAATAGGCTTTTTTCTTTGAAAACCACAATCATTCAGTATCTCTCTCAATCCTGCTGCTTCTTACTTCAGAGGGCTTTTATCTTTTTACTTTCTACTTTTTACTTGATTTTAAAGGGTCAGTAACCTTCTAAGTGTATATATCGTTATCCGCGTAATAATATGCATTATCTCATAAATTTAAATTTTGTTTGAGCATGTATTGTATAAAATATTAATTAAGTAAACTAATCAATTAAATCTTAATCAATTTCAAATCAGACTTGGAATTGTTTGCTAAAAGTCTAAAATATAGATACGGAATAACAATCTACTATAATTTTTATAACATCAATAAATTGATTTATCGGAAAGAAAGAATTACGCTGTTACAATCAATTACAATTTATGTTTCGGAAAGGTTTCCTCCTAGGTATTGAGGTTTATATATCTAATATGTCCAGAAGGATTGGATATTGCTACAGTTGCAAGTGCAAGTAGCACAGTGCAAGTTTTACGTTTTTCTCTGTTATATGAAAATTTGTGAATAGTATTCATTGCTTAGACTCTTATCTCAAAAGCAGAAAGCAGAAAAAGAATTTAATCGACACGTGCTCCTGTATTTATACTCTTGGTTCCACTTGGCTAAGCTTCAGTGTTGCTTGCTTTTCAGGCGTTTCCGTTGATTATCGGATGTATTTCTCGTCTTCAAATGAAATTGTATTTTAATATGTATTTTAATATGTTTTACGCAAGCTCACTATCGGTGTGAGAATATATCTCCAGGTTTTGACTCAAATTTGATGAGTGTTATCAAATTTGTGCTTTAACTCCTCTAAATACTTCAAAAAAATTCAACAGGATACAAATTTTTGAAGATTTTTTAAATTTCTATCAAAGTTGTCGCCGAAATTTTTAAAATAAATCATTCCTTGTAAGTTAGGTAAGGTTTTAAAAGCCTTCACCAAAAGTTAAAAAGAAAATTATTTTATCACGTTTGGGATATTCTTATCACGAACAAATTTATATCAAGTTTAGCAAAATTAAGCTTTTTGTTTTTATTTTATAAGGTAAATAAAATAGAACTTGTGAGAATTGAATTTTACATTGATTTATTATTGTTTCTATATTTTTACAAGTTCTGATCTTTGAAATCTGTGTGGAATATCTTATAAATAAAATCATAGATATCTTTCATTATCTTATTTAGAATTGTATATAAATATTGTAATTTCCTCCAAAATATTATAATTAATTTCGATATTTATTTCTGTGCGAATAATTTTTAATATATTTTTAAAATTATTCTATCCCTTCAAGGTTTAAAATTATTATAAAGATTATTAACTTTAATATTTAATAATAAAATAAACAAAAAATGATACTATATTAAATGCAAAATAAAATACATATTTCTAATATCAGTATCCAATCATAATTTTAAACTTTTAAATTTTATCATAATTATCGCATGCGCAATGTATTCTCATTATATTTTTATTTTACTTTTTTCATTAATATCTACATTTATAACTTTCATGCTTAGAAAATTTTACGTATAATTTCCAATAAAATTTTCATCCCGTCGCATTGAAAATTTAACTCTCACCGAATTTTCACCTTTCAAATCTAAAAATCCAATAACCTGTCACGAAGAATACCGCTGTCAGCATCTTTGCGGTGATATATTCCTTGAAAGAAGAGCGTTGACGCGACACTAATTTAATCCTGCGAGCCTCCACTTCGTCTGTGAATTTTTCCATCGCCAATTCGTCGGCTAGCACAAGCGGGCAGAAGCGGCTTTTAGCGGGGAGGATTTGCGCGTATTCGAAATCGATCAGTCGTGCACTTGTCCGTTGGGAAATCAAACTAAGAAAACGGTAATGCAGAGCTTTTTGTACCCGTCGAACCGAAGCAATTTGTTATTACTTTTCTTTTTCAAAAAACTAATTTCAATATTCATGTTTCCTGATTGATTATGATTATGCGCGATAACAAAGCATTGGATTTTCATTTCTGCAAATGAAGAGTCATTGTCTAATAAAAATTATTTGAATTTTCTTCATAAATATTGAGCTACAATATAATTTAATATTTAATGTATATGGTGAAGATACTGGCAAAACAATAGTAATTTAAAATCATATTGAAAAATAGATTCCCATAACTGACAGTAACATGATTTAACGTTATATAATACATTAAATTATTCTTACACTTTAAAAACAAATCGCTTTAAAATTTAAACATCTTAAATCAAACTCATGTACAAATTAGACGTATTTAGCAAGAGCCCTCTTAAATTCCACTTTTTTTGTAAGTATAATAAGTGTACAATTTTTCCGGTATCAGAGACAAAGAGGTGAGGACTTGTGCATCAAAGTTATTTTCGCAAATATTGAAGTCTTTTGCTTAAGCGAAAATAGGAGTTTAATATAATGTTTTCCTTTACTAATTAAAAAAAAAAGGTAAATGGAGCTTGAAAAGGGAAAAGAGGGACAATTTTTGAAAAAAGTGTTAAAAAGGATCGATGGTAAAAAAAAGGGGGAAAAGAACGAAAAGGGCTTCGCTCCCAGCAATAAGTATTTTTAGAAAATTGTTAATTATTTTATTCTTTCGACGGTGCATAAATATTAGAATTAAGTTACTTTTTCCTTAGTGAAAGATAATTAATTCGCGGAATTTCAATTATTTAATAAAAATAACTAGGTTATATGTTAAACTATCTCCTGCGTACATTCATACTCGTGATTTATATAAACTTTGTGTTTAATACTTCATATTTGTTTCTGAAATAACCGATAATCCTTTGTATGAAATAAATACAAAGAGGTATGCCTATGAGTGCAGGAATTTAATTAATTAATTTCTGACAACACGGAAATACTTCTATTAGAGCTAGCAATAAATAAACGTAATTTAGTATTTTGAAATTAGCAATGGAAAATCTGTAGTATTTTCTACTTATTTGATACTCACAACTTCTATTATCATTCATCCACATATAATTATCTACTAAACGCACAAAATCATTAAAAAACAAACCAATACCAATTTCAAAAATATTATTCTTTATAAAAAATCCTGCGCCTTTCATTACGTCAATCCAACCCATCAAAATACTATACCCCTCATAATCGCAGCATCTCGCCAAACTCATCCACGAACCCGAACTTTTTCGATCCCTTACACTCCTCTTCCTTATCTCTCACCTCTCATCTCCCCAGCCCTATCCCCCTTCTACTTTTTACTAGCTTACTCGGCCAATACACCAAGCTAGTAAATTCGTCGGCCGCACGTAAAAGCCTTCCCTAAATCAAGTCTCGCCAGCGCGACGGAGTTCCCTTTATTACCTTATACGCTTTAAACTTGTTCGAACGCGAGCAAGTTTGATTGGGGGGACACACGCGGCCGCGCGCGCTCGTGCGTTATGCTCGTCGTACGTCGGACTATTAATTCGATTCGTTAGCTCGGGGGGTGGAAAGGCCATACGTCAGAGTTCGGGCCACGGCCGAGGTACTCTGCACACACACACGCGTGCCGCCGCCGGCCTGTGAGATGATTAATCTGGGCGAAAGCCGCCGCTGAAGTTCCTGAATGAAGAGGTTGGGATGTGTGTGTGTATATATATGGTTGGATGTTCGCGGGTTAATTTTTTTTTTTTTGGTCTTTTTGAGGAAGTTTGGGTTGTTTGCTCTTTTGATCTGGGGTGGATGAGGATGATGGGCTGCGGTTTTTAAGGGTGAGATGGGTTTAATTGGATGGTGGTGGGTCGGGGATTTTTTTGTTTGGCGTTTAATTAAAAGCTTTAAAAATTTGAAAATTTTTAATTACCTCCGTAGGAGAAATGATTCCATTTAATGACCAGTTAATCACTAGTAAAAATGGCTTCAGTCTTAGCCTCTAACCATATTTTAAATGAATCAATGTCTACCAGAGCTTAGAAAAATATAAATTATAAAAAAAAGTCAGATCGATTTATAAACCCTTCTCGGATATCGCTTAAAAAGTTGGGAGATTTGCATCAAATTTTAGCTACATACAAATTTTTTTATTTTTACTATGAATCATCTCGGATTAAGGTAATTATAAATTTCAAGGCTGGTATTTGATGATGTTTGTACAGAAGGGAACAAACAAAATGGATATTTGCAAATTTTAGTTAATTTAGTATATGCATCGTTTTTGAACATTACAAATGCAAGAATAGCGGAAGTTAGTGATTCGAAATTCCTATACATTTGGTGTGTTCTTGTAAAAAAATTGTTAGTGAACTCTATCAAATTCTGTCTATATAATTTCTCATTTTGATGATTTTAGCATTTTAGCATTTAACATTTCTTTTCTTATCTTAATAGACAGATACATCACTCAATGTTCTTTACGGTTTTTAATAGTAAAGACTTGATCTACGCAGTTCGTGTTTCTGACATGCAAGAATACTAACTCAAACTTTTCTTTCATATTTCATAGCTAAGCAACTAGAATTGATATTTTTCTATGCCGTTAGCTACAAATCGTTATTAATGTGCTTCAAATTCTGAACGTCTGCACTGTAGTTGTATCCTAAATACAGTTAGCTGCGTAGCGAGTATACATTACAAACTTCACTTTGACAGACTACAAATGGTTTATTATTTTTAAAGGGTGTGAACACTGTTAGGACCTAATAGCATAAAGCATTCAGCTATCAATCTATATACCTTTACGTGGCTTTGCAACACATCATTTGTTACAACTTGTATTTATACGACGTAAAAGGTATAATACCAGCCGGAAATAAAAAATGTATTTAATCGACTCTATAATTAATAAAAGCCAAGGAGCTCCAAAAAGCGCAAGTGATATTAAGTTCGCCGCTCGGATTGGGAGCAGCGCCGTTAATACGTAAGAACGAGCCCGTTAGCACTTTTAAAGCGCAAGGACACAGGCGCAAAGGCGCGCCCTAGCTTTAATTCCTCGCGCTGCTCGCTTAAACGGCTTTTCAATTTCGAAGCGATGCAGGCCGCGCGCTGCTGTGCGAGACGCGGTTTTCCCGCCGAGATTGCGCGGAAAATTTCAAGGAGACTTTAATATTGCCCGTGATTTAAGCGAGCCCGCTAAAATGCGCGGGCGGCTTTTTCGAAAATGATTATTAAAATGCGCGTGCTCGGAATAAATTGTCTTGTAGTACGGTAAAGTATTAAAGGTACAGCGATATGATGTAAAATATTGTTGATGGTATAAAATTATTTATGTTTTTTAATAATATTTAATTTTTCATATCGTAGTCTCGATGCTTATTGCTTGCTTTTACAATCTTCCTCTTTTTTATGGTCACGAACTACTTTTACACTTACATTACGGTACGCACAAAAGCTAACTCGCTATTTTCCAATGCAAAAAAGCATCATTAAATTTCCAAGTACGCCAACTTTTTACGTACGTTCCACTTCCGTTCGCGCAAATTATAAAGCCATAACGGCCATTAATCCAGGCGCCGGGCCCCCACAGGCTCGACACCCGGATTATATACCTTTGCCTGCATAACACACACACACACACACACACACACCTGCGTCAAGTTCCATCGAAGTTCTCCCCGAGGCGCGTAGAATTTCCGCGTAGTGGATCAGCGAGCGTCAGGAAAAGCTCGTTTTTGCCTCGGCTCGGCAGAAAAACATCGGGGCGTTTAGCTATGCGAGCTTAAACACGAGAGAGAGAGCCGCGCACTCGCGCGCTTCTAAAGAGAAGGAGAGAGAGGGATAAAGAGCGATTTGTAAGCGGGATCAAGCTGACTTGCAGCCCGAGTTATTTGTACGTATTTGCGCGCGAAGCGGCGGGAAAAATATCGTGGGGGAGGTCGGCAGAGCGAGACTAATTTGTTATGCAAGGCTGGATATGCGGGGTTGGAGGTATTAGTGGCTCGAGTGCCGTGAAAGTGTTTTGAAGGAATTCTTTGGATGGTAGAAGGATAGATATAAACTGATAAATATGTAAATGGAACTACATCAATTTTTGCATGAGTTATTAGGATTTTTGGTTTTATTAATGGTGCTAATGCTTCAGGTGTTTTTGCAGCGATATTTTAAGAGGGAATTGGATAAGAATTAATCTCTTGTTTCAAGCAAATTTTATAATTTTTCAAATATTAAAATACTTAATATATACAATCTTGCTATTTTCTTCTCAGTTTACTAAGAAGTGCCGAGATATTTTGACACAATTTCTCCAAATGTTTTACCAAAACAGGCTTGAATTCATCATATGTTTAGAATCTAGTTAACATCACCAATTGATTTATAACCTTATATACAGATATGAGTAGATTAATTTTCTACTAAGGGACATTGACCAGAATTCTTCGTATATTCTGGCCATGAACCGTTGTTAATACTTTCTAGCATACTTCATTCTATAAAAATTATAAATATCACTCGGTTTTTCACATTATTTATAGTCAGTAATTGTTTTTGTAAAAACTTGATTTACGATTATGTAACAATTTACGAACCTGAAACTTTAAATCTATCCCACCGTGAAATACAGCAGCCGTGAATTTATTGCGCAAACTTCATCGTTACCCGCGGATGATTAAAACGTTAAAAAATGATTTCTCGTTTCTTCGACAATTAGCAGTTTTTGCATAATATATTCAAAAACTTTCGCGCAGTTCGAGCGAAAAAAATTTCCCGGAAAAGCTGACGAAACAAACTTTCAGTTCAAAAAACTCGCTCGAGAGAAAACTCCACGCTACGTCATTAGCAAAACCAAAGAGACCCCTCCGAAATTCCCATCTCGCGTCAAAGTCTCCAATTAATTCCAGCTCCACGGAGACTGAAAATTTTTTCTCCCAAGCTCGCTCTCTCTCTCACAAAACTGTCCTCCCATCTGCATATATGCTCGCAAAGATATCAAAATTTAATGGCAAGAGCCCGAGTATATATTTTGCTTCGCCAAAAGAAAAACGTCTCACAAAGACAAGCATAATTTAAGAACGTTATGCGCGTGCTTAATCTACATACTCGGCGGGCCGCACGTGGAGAAGAAAAAAAAAATTGCCTCTCGCGACTCCCAAGGAAAATCCGCCAGTCATGTAGCCGTGCGCTCTCCGCATAAATCCGCATGCATTATGTTCTCTTGGATTTCGCAGACGACCCGCTTGAATATTAAAGCCAGCAGGCGCGCGTGCCAAAAAATTATATCGCTCGGCCGTGCGCTCGCGAGCCTTTGATAAAAGACTTTGAAGAGAAAAATGTTCTTAATGCGTGTTGCTGCGTCGAGCTTGAATTGAAAGTTGATGTTAAGATGGATACGAGAGTGTTTGAATGTAAATAGATTAAAGTTGTGTTGATGTATGTTTGTAAGGGGAGAAAAGGTATTGGTGATCGCTTGGGAGATAAAAAGGTACAACTGGTTCGATACGGGCGGCATTGCTGGGGAGTAATTTATGGATTTGGGAGAGTCGATTTTTTTCTCTATAAAGGAAATTACAGAAATCGGGACCTTCATAAATAATACGAATCATTTATATTGTTCTGGAGAGAGCTCGATAAGACGTCGTAATCAATAATGCTGGGAATTGAAAATTCGTTAGCTGTTTTATTATCGACGTTGTACTTCATTTTTTTATTTTAATTTAATATTTGGCAGATTTACTGAATAATTAAATTTTTTTTATATATTTTATAATTAATAAACGCTCAGAATAAATTCATTGAGTAAATAAAAAGATATTTTTAATTAAAATAAATTACGTTTGAAATTGTAATAACATTTACAGAATGATTTATCAGTATTAAAAAATATTTTAATAATAAATGTACAGAGTTTTAACTTCAATAAAATTTCAGTTAAAATTTTACATAATATTAAATACAACCTATCAAGTTATTCATAGAAAGCAAGTACGCTTTCTGGAATACTATACCTAATTCAATTTAGTCTGAACAAATGAATCAGCAGGTATATAATGAACTAATAACGATGAGGAAATAGATTTATCGCAACAATAATAGGGAGCTGCCCGCAATATATTAACTATTGATTTCGATAATTAGATTATACGTCTTATATGCAATTAATTTCGGCGTCAAAAATAACTTTCGCTACTCTCTCCTTACATAAAATATCCTCTCCCCAGTCGCAATTCCGGACAAAGAAAAACATCTGTCACGCGCTTATTAATATTGACGCGCGAAACACAAGTCGGACTTGTAATCAGAGATCATTCAGGCTAAAAGTTCTGCGAGTAGTAACACGCGATGCACGCATTATAGTTAAAGGGTGTGTTAGAAGAAGGAAGAAGAAGTTTCACGTAAATAAGTAAAATTTATGCTTTTTTCTTTGAATTTTACAGGAGATTGAAGTGGATGGAATTTTTAAGAAAAACAGTTTCTAATACATCAATGATTACGTTTTAAAATACTTTTGTTAAACGAAATGATTTAAATAAGCTGTGCAATTCTCCGGTAGTTTATATAGTTTTATTGCATTGATGTGGAAAATCTCTTCAACATCTCTGTGGTTATTAAATGTTTTATCTTTTACAACATTTTGACATTTTTAGTGTCGGAATTTGCGAATGATAATAGTATGTTACACAAAAGGTGCACAAAATGCATAACTACACTTTACTAGCTTTATCCATTTCACGGTTTATCTTTTTATAAAACATTATACTAACACTTAACAGACTATTTTCCATGCACATAAAGCACACTTACCAACAGACTCAAAACCAAACCCCCAAGAAAAACCATGAATTCAAATTACAACTATCCCCAATCCCCTCTCCCAACCCTCCAAATTAATCGTCATATACTTCACCTCCTCCACGTATACCATTCATCAAACATTACCATTCCTCCTCAACTCTCACAGCACCACCCTCAGCCTAATCCCAGCCATAAATCCTTCTCTCTCTCTCTCGGCGACGGCTCAATTCTCCACTCCGACTCCCATCGGCATCGCGAAAAACCATGACGGATATACCTACACAGGGACACAGCCGCGCTTAGAGACATAGACTCGTTCCACGCAGCCGCGAATCCAGGCCAGCCATTCTCTCTCTCTCTCCCTCTCGCAGAACGTAAGTCACCTTCCGAGGGGAAAAAGGAAAAGAAAGGACTCCCTTTGCCCCCTTCGAGCCAGCGACTCCTCATCCCTTTCAGACTACGGCGCGTATAAGCGGCTTATCGCGCCTGACGCGAGAGCAGAAAAAGGGGAGCCACGGATATACAACGACACTCCCATTATTTCCCAGGGCCTTCGAGAGTATATAGAGCAAAGTAAAGGCTGAAATGCGTAACGGACGGATATACGATTCCTTTTCGTTCGCACTTCTTCGCGGAGAGTTTTCTTTGGCGCGCCGCGCTGCTTTTTTTCTCCTTTGTCAGCGGGCGCTCGCGTGTTTTTAGCTAATGCGCTGCGCGCGCTTGCGGGGGCGGCTGATTCGATGGTGCTTGGCTCGAGGATACGGCTTTTCGGAGGGGAGCGCGCGTGACGCTAATCGAGAATAAACAAGGACGATGTGTTCTTTTGGGATGACGGGGAGAGTAGGAGTTGATTGAAACGTATTCGTGTGGACGCGGGAAGTCGTTTACGGTTTTGTTTGTCGGGTGAAAACACAAGTCGAGTTGTTACTAAGGCATGCATGGAAATTTATTTGAAATAGTTCGGGAATGTGGAAGATGAAAGTAATTTACGTGAGTGATCGTAAAACGATGGTGCAAGAACGTTTTCTTGTAGGATTTATTGCACTTATACATGGCTGAATAGACGTAATGGTTATGGCTTTGTTTTAGTGGTATATAAGTATCGGGCAGTAGTGGATAAGCTAGTGTCGATATAATTCTGGTCCAATTTCGGCAAGTCATTATTTTCCAGTCCTAGGTTAATATTATTGTGTCTCTAGTTCGGATTTTATGAATCCACAATATTTAAGGCTTATGATTATGTCAATAATTTTTATTTGGTAAGAAAATATATCGATATATCTTTATTATACAAAAGTATTTAATTTTCATAATAGTATAACCAATTTTCTCAAAACCAGAATACGGTAAAATCACTCATTACAATTTGTTAGAAACCTCTTCATCATCCATCGCAATTATACACTTTGCTCCCCATTTCGTTCATACTTATCACTTATTCAGCATAAACGACCCGTCACTTTTTCCGTCATATCAATAGCGCCACAATTTCGCTTCTCATCTCTTCCTCTTTTCTCCTCTCCAAAGCGTTCGCGTCTTTATCTACACGTTTCCGCGTTTGGCGTGCTTATACATCTCAATGTAATTGCCGTCGCGCCTGGCGCTTCCTTTATTGTACAGCCATCGCGAACAGAAGCATCGAGAACAGCTCGCCGTCCCATTGAGTCAGCGTGATTGCGATAACAAGGAGGGATGGGGAGGGGGGAGGATGAAAGAGACAGAGAACGGGAAAAAGGAAGATATTTTTGATGTGCCGTGGAGCTTGGGTAGGGGTGAAGAGTTCATAGATTTAGTTAGAGTTCATAGATAAAGTTAATGGATTTAGGTGATGTGCGACATATAATTTCAGATTAGCCATTTTGAAATTGTATGTTACAAATCTTAAAATAAGTAGAAGTAAAGAGTTGAAAAATAGACTTCGGGTTATTGAATTTTGTATCTCGAATATCGATGAGATAAGAAACTATTTGAATAGTAGAAAGTGAGAAAGTACCGATACGCTCTAAGTCGTTCTGATTTTTCATTCAACCATTAAGGCGACTTCGGAGGATAGGTTAGGTTTGATTTCGTAGTTTACAAATTACGCTTTTAGATCACAAAATTTTAGAATTTTTTAAGCTTCCACCATTCTTTGATAACAGTAGAATGGTGGAAAACTTAAAAATCCAAAGAATTTTATAAGCTAAAAGTGTAATTTGTAAATTACGAAATGAGAATCTTGCCTAACCTCCGAAGCCGCCTTAAGTCTATATTTTAAAAAATACATTAAAAAAATGAAATTATTTTGTAACGTTTTTATTTCATTGTAAAATAATCCGTATTTGTTGAGCTACTGACATTATAGATTCAATACTAAAGATTTTATTTTTATTGAGAATAATCATAATATTTTTAGTATTTTTTATTTATTAAACCTTTTTCAATTTGCTTGTTTAAAAAAAAAGAAAGTTCTAGAGAGATATTATTTCCTTTGAAATCAAGAATATCAATCTCCCTTTCTCAATTTTCCAATACTTCATACCGAGATAAATTTCTTTTTATAAAGTCTGAAATAAAATAGAATTTATTAGGGATATCGTAAATCCATCGTTCCGCTCTGCTCGCATTCTCATACCTATACCTGCATAACTACACTTGATTATTAAATTTTCTGACCTTGACTAACACAAAGTGGGGAAAAAGAAACTGAGAAATAATTGACCCAACCGGATCTTATTTCATAAACGAGCACCTTTGTATAGGATACCTGCTATTATTTCTTCGGCTCATTTGATCTATCTGCGCTATTCATTTTGAGGGTCGAATTCTCGGTCGCTAATTCATCCAACTAACGGAATCCTTCCAATTTCATTTCAATAACACGATCTTTCTTTTATCTCACATTTGAATCGACCGTAAGTGTAATTGTTCCTCTTATTTTTCCAGTTTTATAAAATTGCTAGAATCGTTTCTCCTTTAAAGTTTCGGCAAATAAGTCAATGTTCCTCGCATCTCCAGATTGCAAACATTAAAAGACGCACTTGATCTTTTTTTCCTCAAAGAAATATAGATTGAAGAAGGAAGAAGTGTACAGGAAGAAAGTTAGACGAGCACGTGACGTTATTGAGAGATGCGCCAAACTATCAGAAATACGTTAAAGTTTTTCATCTCCCTGATGGCTCGATACGAGTGCATGAAGCATGTAGGCGTCGTAGTTTTAAGCTCCCTCGGTGGCTCGGTTCGTATGTGCGGACTGTTTCCGTGCAAAGTTCGGGCTTTGTGAGCACGTAAAGCTTTTCGAATTAGAACTTTGCTGGATCTAATTTGAGATGATTCTGGCGCAGTCAAAAAATAAAGCCGAAAACTGGGTTGATGCGAGATCTAGAAACTTTTTCGGTTTCAGTTAAACGTTTCTCGAACGTTGAAGTAAAAATAAAGTGAAAAAATGTTTTTTGTTCGCTGGTTACTCACTAGTCTGCAAGTTTATTGTTATTTAAATAACATTTGATGTATAAAATACGAATACTATTTTATCAACTAACTTTATTTATAATTTTATAATTACCTTTAGAATTTACGTATTTTAGATAAAATATTCAAATCACAGTTTTACTTAATTAAAAAGTTTTACTTTTTATTTCATAATTGAGGAATACCTTTGATTTTTCCATTCATCTATACTTAAATTTATTCTTTTGTTCAATTCGTTTGATTAATTCACTTTTTACTGCTGAATAAAATATACACAAAAGAATTATAAAGTAAATAAAAATTTTTTGTCTACAAAAAAAATGTTAGTTTTTAACAAAAACTTAGCCAAGTCCTGCAAAAATAGCATCAACAATCCACTCGCGTTCAATATTACATTTTTTTTGCGTTATTCCATCTTGCCAAAAAATTCCTCCAAAAAAAAACCAATCAAACAACTTCAAACCAACAAACATCTCACCCAACAACGAAATTTACTTCCAAACAATCGCCTCCCAACGCTCACCCATCCTCGCACTCTATCTCCCTCGCAACTTCGTTACCCCAGCATAAAAAAGAAATGCGCTCGCCCTTTGAAATAACGAATAAATCCAGCTCGAGCTTTCACCGGCTGATCGTTAATACAAGCTCTTGCACTGTTCCCAAGCCCATTGTAAAGCTCACCCGGTAGTATTGCGTGATACGAGAACGTGGAATCTGACACGGCTGGCCACACTCGTCTGTTTCTACTGCCGAGCTCACTATGCGCATGTGTTTGTTCACCGAATTACGACTACGACGTGCCTTTTAGTGAAGGTCCGAGTCAACTTGGAACCATCGAACCAGTCATCGAAGCTATAGTATGTACGGTGATGTTTGCTCCTTGTGTGTTATTTAATTCGTATAGGAGATTTATTGGCAGTGTGGTGAGGGAAGCATTCTTTGTAATTGTATTTTTATGGTTTTAGTATTTTAATTCGAGGTGATTTTAGTTCTTTTTTTAAATCTAATGCTAAATACCCTCAACTAAATATAATTATTACCTACAACCAAATTGATAATGTACTGGTTATTGAAAAATCTTATTTATCTGTTCAATATTCAATATTTGTTTCAATAAAATAATTCGATGGTATACGTATATAGAGTTAATTTTCCGATTGAACTTTATTCGCAAGGTATTAATTTTGATTGTTCTGCTTTAGCATCACGAATATTGCATTTCATGATTTAAATGGACTATAATATGCAGTAAAATTGTATCGACAATTTTCGTTTCATTTACGATGATTAATTGTTATGAATATAATACATATATATATATATATATATATAGATTTATTATATTTCTATACAAATAAAACCTTACAATAATGTGGATCGTAAAAGCAATATAATAAATGTGGCAATGAATTTCATTTGTTTGAAGCACAATCAATTTTAACAGAATATTAAATTTTGTTAACTTTAAGATAATGTGTATAAAAATTTATTTTTTATTGAAGTTTATATAGATATCATTAAATTTATATTTATTTTTACGTTAAAACTTTTTTACTGAATTTGATAACATTATTAAATTCTTGCAAAAAATGATTTTTTTAAATTCATTTTATAACTCAACACTTATTAATTAATTTTTTAGAATTTCTAAAAATTAATAATTTTATTGAAAGAAAACAAATATTTCATTCTATTTTTCGTTCATTAACGAATTTAAATTTTGATCAGCACTCTAAACTAAACCTCTGAAGGGCTAAACTGAATACTTAAAACGGACATATATCAATCCTACTTATACCACTATAAACCCATATCACGATGTCAATCTAAACATATTAAACAGTTTAGTTCAAACTGTTCGATCAAACATGATGTGTTGCCTCACCGTTAATCAAATAAATAAACAACGAAGCGTGATAGACTTGCAACGAGAACGTTTAACTGCTACGGCGTGAAAACTCATGCCGCATAGTTTACCCAGTATATGAGGGGGATGGGGGACGGGACGGGCTCTGGGAAAATCGTGACAGACTTTGAAAAGGATGCTCCACTGTTGTGTTGATTTTAGGCGGGCTCAAGATAAACACGCTTGCTGAGAGGAGGCATTGCCTTAAAGCGGGAAATTCGCGGTAATTTTAGTTTACCGCGAGATGCGGGCTTGTTGCTGCGTGATGCGAAGTAACAAGAGGCGTGAGATTTAGGTGATTAATTCTGGGGTTTTAAAAAGAAGTTTTTATAACTATTTCTGAATTATTGTATATCGACATTGTTAAATATTGTGTGTGCGTGTGCGTGTGTGTGTTTCTATTGATAATTTAAAGCTTAATTAACATCACTTGAGGTACTACCTGGTTAAATCTGATCAAGTATGCTAATGTATGCTCAGTATTTAAGGCAAGTCATTTTCATACAGATTTATTAAGGTATGTTTTATAGTTAATAATAATTTTCTTATTGAACAAAATGTTGGGAAGTTGAAAAAAGTATTTATTTATCCTTATATAATTATTCTAGAGGAATGGAAATTCCGTTCGATTATACTTTTCAGTTTGTTGATCTCAAATATGAATTCAAAAAGTTACGATTAAAAGTTAAAAGTTTAATGTAGCAGTAACAAAGTTCTGAAGGTTTTTTAATTTTCATGGACTACTGTACTTTTACATTTCAGAATTTAATTTGCATAAAAATTACTTATTAAGGCTTTTGCTGATCAGCGATTTTAGCAGAAAATAATATAAACTATTTTCATCTATAAATATTATGTCATAGCTTCATTAAATTAGAGATCATATAGATTCAGTTTCCAATCAAAGTTTTATCAAAGTTATTAAAATTACGAGACTACCTATTATTTCTCCTTCTAATTTTCACTTAACAGATAAGGGCAGTTTGATTTTTCACTTACAGTGATTAATTTCACAGTACGGAAAAAAGAGAGAAGCATATCTATCTTCTTTTATTTCAGTTATTAATTTAAATTTAATAAGGTTATAATTTACTTCAGTGCCGTCTCGAATTCCCCCAAGAGAATCCGATATTCTCATTAGCTGGCAATCGCTTTCCATTACGATAATAAATCCTTTTTGAAGGAAAAACGATTGCTGACTTCGAGTGCACTTACTTGAGTTCGTAAGTAAATGCAATATTCAAGTACATAATCAATCAAAAAGTATTTTTGTTTGATTATATAAAACATACTAAGTATATAGTATACTGGAATAATAAGCACGTTTTTGCACATTTTAATATCTAAAACGCGTGCCTGAAGTCTCCGTTTTTATACAGATGGACGCTACAGTCTTGATCGCACGTTTAAGTCTGATCCGTTTTCTAAATATAAGAATATAAATAAGCTAAATATACATATATAATGAATACTCATAAATAACGAAAATATCAGTATAAATCTAATAGATTCTTTATTAGTTACTGTATCTAAAAACTATCACTCCAGTCTCTTGTTGCAGGTAACAAAAAACATGAAAATCAATACAAGAGTTACAAAAATGTGGTTTGCACCCAGAGCTTGTTGTTTTTGTTTGTCTGATGTGATTGCCATATTTATCTTCGGTTCGTCATTACCTTCCACTCGTACTGCAAATTTCGCACTCACCAGGAGAGGCTTTCAGATCCGGGTCACAGATCTTAATGAAACTTTGAGATATGTTTTTAGGTACCAAAATATGAACATAGCCGCAGTTATACGGTCTAACGCTTCGAAATACACGAGTTATGAGCACTTGTAGTCTTATTTTAAAGGAAATATAAAAAATAATCTTCTAATTGAAGCGTGAATTGTTTTGTCTAAATAAGTCCTTAATAAGCATTTTGTAATGAACATAAAACTAGAATGAACAAGCTTCAATTTGCCGTTTTCAGAATCAAGAAATAATAATTAGGACTAAAGATATGCTTCTTTAAATTTAAGAAGCAAAAATGCACTGAATAATTATAAAATTCCATAGCTTGGAATTTATTTAGCTTTTGATGCACTTTTGTTACTTAACTTTGGAGTACTTACAGATGTTAAATTATGGAAAATACAGAAATTTTAAATCCTAATACTTTAAAAAATTTGAATAATTAACATTTTCAGCTTTATTTTATGGAATATTAAAATAAAGCACATTTTTAAATCTTTTATTGTCAGTCTAGAAAACTTTTACATGCATTTGTAAATACATAATATTAAAATAATAGAAACGAGCTTTCATTTGCTTTTGTAGAATTAAATTATTCTTCATCTTTAAAAATTCATAATAGATTATATATTTATAGCTTCAACTTTGCTCACATTTTATAGTTTTTGATCCCTAACTTTTAAAGGATGAAGAATATTTAAACTATGAAAGAAGCAAACGAAAGCTCGTTTCTTTGAGTTTAATATTTAAATGTGGATATAAGATAGGTTTTACTAAATTGAATGGTAAAGATTTTGAAAAGTAGCATATATTTCAATTTTCACTTAAAATTAAACTAAAAATATCTGCAACTTAAGTTTTTAAAGCGAAGGTCTAGACTTCTTGTCAGTTAATTTATGTCACAGAACTATTTTTCGATACAGTGTACGTAAAGTAACACTTTATGTATTTTACAAAATTTTTAAATGCAATTTACATCCACTACACGTATAAAAACTATACAATTTTTTCGCACTTATATCATAATCTACTAATATTATATTTAGATTATGCAGAAGCGAGCCGAATTTCTAATTCTCACTTATACATTTATAAAATATGGTGGTAAAACACACTGTCGTGACAGCTGTGTATACATGTAGTCACCGGTAAAATATAATATAGATAAACTATGTTCATGTTACCTTGAAATTATTTTTGATGTTAACAAACGCACGTGTGAATTAAATAATTCTTTTTTTTTAAATGTAAAAATATTAAATAAAATGATTTCTATCTGCAGCTATTTAAATGAAAATATTTTAAATAAATGCTCGTTTATGATCACATTTCCTCCTAGTTCACACCTATAAAGTAACGTAGGAAGCGTAATATGATTTGGCTCGATGATTAACTATCTCTTAAACGGATTCTAATGGCGTTAAAGCACGACAGCATGCGATATTCCTGTTATTACATTGCTTCGAAGAGCGAAGCAAAAATTTTATTTTTATGAGGCATGCAGAGCATTATAAGAGCATACGACGATAATGCACTTATTGCTCGTTGATGAGTTGCGCGTAAGTAAATAGCGGTAAAAACTAATATTTAATTTTTATTTAATTATATAATTGTAACAGCTTTAATTATTTAATTATTTTATGTAACTGCTATCGAGGATCACTTCTTTTGGGTATTTTTAAATTCAAGTTATAATAACAAAAAAAATTTTATGTTACTGCATGGAAATTAAAAAATATAATAAGGGCCATAAAGGGCATTTAGATAAAAAAAAGCTTTTACAGAAATTATTCAGCTTTTTACATAGGATCACCAGGCAGGAGTTCAGGTATCTTCATTTTCTTCTCACACTTACTTTCGCTTATCATTCAATTTTCTCAATGGCTTTTCGCTATATTGGCTAAAGCGGATTTTCAACCACTTTCTTAAAAGAGGGTCGCTATGTTGAGCTAGATTGATCGTTCATGCGTGATATTCACCGAGAAATCTACTTTACTTTCACTACTAGGAAAGCCATTAACTTTAATAATATGATTTTAAAATCATCTACCAATTTAGATAGACTTTAATTATTTATAGAAGTTTACTTAGAGAGATGGATTGCAAAATTAATATGTGATTTATTTAATAAAATGTAAATTACCACATTAATTAAAATGTTCCTCAATGATGGCGTTATAATTATTAGATTTTTAATAAACCTTTTAAGCTCACTAAATAAATTAATAATGATATTTTCAAAACAATATCAGAAAGTTTTATAAAAATTAAAAAAGATACAGATTAAACACAGCAAATATCAAAATTTATGTTCAATACTCAACAACTGCTTATTATTTCTTGTTTAATACCGTATAGTCAGTTAAAAATATGTTTAGAATATTTTAAAATTTTCTTTAAGATAACTGTAACTATGATTTTAATCTCTTGCCGATAGATTAGATTATATAGTTTAAATGTAGCATCCTTCACTTAACCAATTTATTTATTCAAATTGCGTTTAGGTATTTCAGGGGTTATGAGTATATATTTCAATACAAGGTATAGCTATACTTTCTTATTTTCTTAACAAGCAATCAATTTGATGTGTCTGGATCTATAATTATTAATGTTAATAAAAAATTCAAATTGCGTGGAAAAAAATTTAATGTCACCCGAATAAACGGTTTTAAAGTAAACAGTATTAAAAAATGTTATCATTCTGTAATATTTTAATTGTTGACTTAATTATATTTCGGGTTTCCTTAAATCGTCATTGATTAAACAAGTCTTAAAAAGTTAAAATTTTTTTAATTAACGACAGTGAAGCTTTAAATTATGGAAAGCGAGTAACAGAAAAGTTTTTATTCATTTTTAATATGGAGTGACCTATTGTCACTATAACTGAAGGGAAAATTCAAGGCATTGCATTGAAAAGTGTTCTCGGAAAAAGTTATTTTTCATTCAAAGGGATTCCTTACGCACAACCACCCATCGGTCCTTTGCGATTCAAGGTAATATAAAGAATGTTTTTTATTGTCTTTTTTTGCTGTATTACTAAGGAGTCTTTATGAAAAATTAATTTTTACAAAAAAAAATGTCAACTTGTTTTGAAAATATTCTATTTTTAAAAAATGTCTGTGGCTCACGTCTGTTTATGTCTGTTATGTATATCATTAAATATATTATAATCCTTTCAACAAATCTATCAATTTTCTGTCTTTTTCAAACAGCCATTGAAATTTGTTAAACGCAGGAACCTCAAGAACCAACAAAATGGCCAGGGATTCGAGACGCCTCGAAACACGCGGGAGATAGAAGCATTCAGTATCGATTCTACGGCCCGAAACCGTTCGACATCGTTGGCTCCGAGGATTGTCTTTACTTAAACGTGAATACCAACGCTATAGCATATAAGAGGCCTGTAATGTTTTATATCCACGGTGGAGCTTATATGGATGGCAGTGGCAACGATTGGATGTATAAAGAAGACTATTTCATGTCGTTAGACATGGTACTGGTTACCGTCAACTATAGATTGGGACCTATAGCTATTTAATTTTCAATTTTGATATTTACTACTTATTTCATTCCTGGTTTCTGTGGATTTCGTATAGGCTTTCTTAGTCTAGGACACGAAGTAGCACCAGGAAATCAAAGCTTGAGAGACATAATCCTTGCATTGAAGTGGGTTCAGCGGAATATAGAAGCGTTCGGTGGTGATCCCGATAATGTTACGATTTTTGGTAACAGTACCGGAGCACGGACATGTCATTTATTAACTTTGCTACCAGTGGCTAAAAGTACGTTTACTAAGCACATTATAGTACAGACTCTCTTTGACATGACAATAAAAAATGTTACCCATAAATAATTTTTGAATTTTAGGTTTGTTCCACAAAGTTATTTTACAAAGTGGCACTAGTTTCTTAGACGGAAGCTTGCGAACTGGAAAGGATCCGAAAAACGGCTTTAGAATTGCCAAGCTTCTTGGAATGGATTCAGTTGATCCTGTAGAGGTCATAGAATTTTTACGTACCGTACCAGCCAGTAAACTTGTTTCATTACAAGCTCACATTTTAACCAAATGGGTAAATTATGCTTAACAGTCAGATTACGTATACACGTGTTAAAAGTTTTAAAACATTATTCAATTATTGTTGTATATCTAGGAAAAAGAAGTACTTTGTGAAATGGAATATGCACCAATAGTAGATATTAATTATACAAATAATCCAATCATACCTGCATCGCTTAATCAGTTAATGAAAAATGATGCTAATATACCAATTATTGTAGGGCACACTAATGACGAAAGTATTTTTGGGTTTATAGGTTTGATTTTTTTGTTGATAATTATTAGATACATCAATAGACCATGTCACAAGCAATAAATTACCAATTACCATTTCATAACAGGACGATTCGACGACTTAGAAACCTATCAATTTTATAATGATAATATAGAAGATATGATAAAAAATCGATTGATGTTGACAGAGACAAGTAACTTATCAGAGATTATAAAGCATATCCGAGAATTTTATTTGAAAAATAAGCCAATCAATAAAGATTCCATGATGAATTTAATAAATTTATTAAGTAACATTGAAACAATTGGTTTTAATCGAAAAGTTATTGATGTTCGAAATGAATATGCAACGGCCCCTACATTTCTTTATAACTTTTCGTATTCGGGAAATGAAATTACAATGTTCAACTTCGATCAAAGTCCCCGACCACTGCAAGGTCTATATAGTTTTATTATTTTATTAGCTATTATTATTATATTTCAAAAATAATATATGCTTAATGTAGGTATTGCTCATGCTGATGAACTGTCGTACATGTTTTATATACCATACATAAAAGAAAGCGAAAGTGCTGGTCAATCACCTCAAGAAAATACAATGGATAGAATTGTTAGAGAAAGACTTACGAAGATGTGGTTTAACTTTGCTAAAACTGGGTAATCGTATTTAAAATTTTACAAAATAATTCTTAGATTACTTAAATTAAATTTATATCTTGATAAATTTCAGAAATCCGACTCCTGAAATTGATGATACATGTATTACGACCATTTGGAAACCATCGAACAAAAGCAATTTATACTACCTTGACATAGGCAATAAACTTACGTTAAAAGATGATAAAGATTCTAAGACTCGAATGATTTATGAAAAATTTAGTAATTATCTTAAATATTAGATAAAAATATCTATAAAATATTTATATAATATAATGATATGTTATTATATTATTAAAAAAAAAAGTTAGTAAACGTCACATTTTTATTGCACTTTAAAAATTATTTAAATATTTATATGTATTTTATATTCATACATTAACTAACTATATTCAACGAATCTTTTTTTATCATTATTTCCATACTTTACTAATTAGTAATTAAACCATACAATATAACACACGATTGATACATCAAAATATTTATTTTAACTAAAACTTTCCTTTTAAAATTAAAAAACATTCCTAACTTTAGTAAAAAACTTTTCCTACCCGAGTCAACAGTAAACCGCATCTGCAGCCAAAACTTTCATTAAATCTCAAAACTATTTCAAAAACCTTGACCCGCGCTGCGCCGGCAAACGCGCCGTGTAACTCGCTCCTAAAACTTTGCTCTCCCTCGGATCCTCGGATCAAAAAATTCAAATAATCCTGCCTCTCTCGGCCATTGCTCGGCCGGGCCAGTATTAACCCGCGGACTTAGACGCGCCAAATCCCCGAGCGCGCAATACTCAGCGGCGAGCCCGGGAAAATGAAAGGTAAAAAGTCAGGTCGAACAGGTGAAAAGACGCGGCGACATATTGGCGTGTCTTTTCATCCCTGGGATCGCGCTACCGGGGCAAATCCCTCACGACTATCCTTTTTTTTTTTTTTTCATCGGAGCTTTCAGCGCGCAGCGCGCCGGATTACCGCGGGGAACTCCCTTTTTCAATGGCGTAGTCGAGCGCGCGCGGAGCCGTCATCCCCAATCGATCCCGCGGCTTTTTCTCATTTTCTCGACGACTCTGGCTGAGATCTTCTGGTAGAAGGGGGTTGAGAGGGTGAAAGAGAGAGAGAGAGAGAGAGAGAGAGAGAGAGAGAGAGAGAGAGAGAAGACAGACGGCGGATGCGGGAATGCTGTGTAATGGGACAGCCACGCAAGATACAACGTTTCAGGAATTGTTGGCGCGCGCGAGGGTGGATGTTAAAGTTTTAGAAATGCTTTTTGTGAGAGAGGTGGGTTGAGTGTATGTTGACGGGTTAAAGAGGTTGGATTAGAAGGTGGTACAAGATTTTTATTGAGGGAATGGTTTTAAATAAAACATTGTTGGTCGGAGTGGTAAAGTATCATGGAGCTGACACCAATTATTGTCAGATTTAGATATTTAAGAGTAACTTAAGCTTTAATTCGATAACTTAATATCAATTAAATTATTATATAAATATTAAAAGAAGGTTCTGTAAATACGTTCAAAAATTTTTTGAAAATTTTTTTAGTATTTTTATATGCAGATCTTGGTAGAAAATTAATAAGCTTATCAGTTATTCAAACTGTATTATACTAGCATGTTAATTTAGCACATTCTGCGCAGATTATAGTTAATTTTCTACCAGAGAAGCTCTGCAACTCAATTGGCTGAAGTCGCTTAACCTAATCTTGCAATATCCGTTAACTCCTACCATTATGGCTCCGAACTATCACTGTTATATTTCACTTAAGTTTAAATCGATCTATAGACTATCCCACCAAAACTGCGAATTAAAGCTTTAAACTAAAAATAAAATCATCAAAAGTACTAATGATTCACCGGAAGCTCGTACAAATAACACCCAAGTCCCGCCTCTGATGCAACAATGCGCCATCGCCACCTTCTTAATTACGACGTCGCATTCTTCTAAAATGAAAAACGACCGATACAGAGACAGTCCTTACAAAGCGGCAATTAGTTACCTGTCACCTTTTTGCTCGGCCGAGCTTTCTCGTTAATGGGCCTCCTTCCGCGCTTCCTTCCTCACCTGACCCCCCCTCGATCGAACAGCTGCGCCACATTCGGCGACGGCTGTGTCATCGCGTCCTGTCTGCGTTTAACTTTCAAATTTTCGCGCAAATATCAATCTAAATTCAAATGACGTTTGCCGGCCCGCGGCTTTTTTGCCCAGAGTCCACCGGCCGTGATTAATGGGTCATGAGCGAAAAATATTCCGAGCCCGCGTAGCACGTGGCTTAATGTCGAAACACACGCGCGGTCGGACTGTTTTTTACCTCTTTTCGTCCGCGAACTCGTTTGCTTTTCCCCTCTGCGGTGGTTTATGAGTTGTTTGCGCGCGCGCTGGTTGCACAGATCTGTTCTGATTTTAGCGCGCGTCGTAGTTTTTGATGACTTTGTCAGCTGGCCGAAGTTTTAGAGCGATGTAGTTGAATGCGAGTAATGTGATTTAATTTTACCGGATTATTGTTGCTGATGATTATGCGATGTTTATCAATTAAAGTAGAAGGTATAAAAGATTTAAGCACGGTGTGGACAGTTTTAAAAGATTAATTTAGACATTTTTATGTAAAATTATATGCCATTGTTGAATATTAGATTAATTAACTACCACACCACGTGCGCTGCTCTCGATTGCACATATTGTAATGGTTATGATAAACAAAAGTGTTATCGGTAAACAAAATCAGCGCGATCAATTTCGTGGCAGTAATAATCAGAAATTAAGCTCATATATTTTACAAAGTAAATATATTTGATAATAAAATTTACAAACATAATTTTATAAAATACTTCACTAAGTAAGATCTAATTGTCAAAAACCTAAAACACGCCTCGACTTTACTCGCTACTAAAAAGAACTCATCAAACCCAACCCCCTTAAAAAACGTATACCGATTTTACGAAGACGCGCCATTACAGGATTTAGTGCTAATCGAATCGAGCTTACATAACTCCTCGAAACTCACAGCGTGCCCTTGAAAATCGATTTCCAATCAACTTACCATAAACCGCGATGCATTTAAAATAACGCGAATTAAATTCAGCTTGGCGCAAGACGAAGTACTTAACGAGGATTCCCCGCGATTCGAGGCAGAAAAAGTCGGCTATTAGGAAGATATTGCGCCGCGATAGCGTCGCTCTCATATTTATGACGGTCGAGCCGATAATAACGGAGATAGGCAAATGTGCGCTCGTTTAGCCTGAAAATGCTAATACTGTTCTATTATAAAGCGCTCTGAGCACCATTGCTGGATCGTTCGTGCGCATGCCAATGCGAATAACACGCTTTGGCTATTGTTGCCTGTATCGGATTATCAAAATTATCTCGTTGCATTAGATTATTAAATTTAACGGCACTGATTAATTCACGAAATTGCTTGAGCTATGCATTGGCTGGCAGTAAACAATTTTAATTGTTGCTTGGTTATTGTAAGATATAATTTATAGCTCAGTACATTGTATATTATAATTTAACGATATATTTAGTAGATTTATGTGGCTATAGTTTAGGAAGTAGACTTAATTTTTGTAAATAAAATAACGTTCTATCTTATTTATAACTACAAATAGAAATTGAGGATATTTTTAAAAATTAAATGAAATTGTTAATACGAATTCTTTTGTTAGTATCTTATACTTCGTAATAATTGGATATTGTGTGATAATACTATTGTGCCTGGTGACATAATTGTTTCATTTGATTAGCATAATTCTAATGATCATGAGAATAATCGTGTAAATGACTTGTATGCATTTGATGAATAACGCAAATGTCATCAAGTTAACCATAACAATGTCGTAGATTGAATCATGTTTACTATTACTGTAAATTCCCTACAGGGTATACAATGTAAATTTATGTAATATTTAAACAATATAATTTTTAAAATTATAATTGTATTGTATTCTATTTTCATTATACATTTTCATATTTGATATTTAAGTAAGTGTATTATAAAAAAAATTTTCATAGACAAAATAAAATTTTAGACGAAACTTTTAGTTTCAAAGTCTAATTCCTTAATATTAAATTAGCATATTTCCTGAAAACAAGAAAGAAGTACAAAGTGTTCTCATTTTTAAATAATTCATTAGTCTTAAATAGAGAGAAATAAAAAGAAATCCACCTGAATATATGTAGAAAATGTAAAAGAGAATCCCTTGAAGTACCGAAAAAAAATACGATTGAAAAGAAAAAGAAAGTATAAAGTGTTACATTCTGAATAGTTGGAAGGCTGTATAAAATTGTAATAAAAAAGATTTTAAAAACTCGAAAATCTTTTAACTTCCATAAAAACTGGTTTGCTCTAGAACAAGAGTTAGTTAAAAAAAGAAAAGAAAAAAAATAATAAAATAAGATCCAACTTATGGGATACATTAATAATTACGTGGACATCTTTAAAGCAAGCATATACTTACATCATTAGTGGATAATATTTTTAAAACTATTAAATTAACAGTTTTTTGATCATAAAATAAATATTGTAAAATTTATATTTAAAAAGTTATATAAGATAAACAATAACGAATACATAAACAACATAATTTTTATTTTAAAAATATAAAATAAATTTTTTTATATAATTTCATTGATCAATACTTACACAGAGATTCTGAAGCCAACAACATATTGCTATTAAATTTTAATTAATTTAAAAGTAGTATGTTTAATAAAACATTTAATAAATCATATTTATAGCAGATTTCTCTTTTAATAAAGTAAAAATAAATTGGTCAAAAATGGTCTCAAAATTTCCATGAAATGAGACCATTTTCGAATTAAATAAATATAAAAATTGACTTAGTAAAACAATCTTGTGCATTATCTGCATTTTAAAATTTGCTTTAATTAAACTGATTTTATCTCTAGAGTATAATTGAATTTTTAAGCAGCATAAAAATTTACATGCATTGTTATTAACCTTAATAATTTTAATATAGTCGTATAATTCGTACAAAAATTGTTTCATAATTCTTTCATGGTGAATTAAAAGTGCAAACAAAGTTAATAAAAAATAAAGAAGAAATAGGTTGAGTTGAAACGAAAACAAAAGATGGTAAGAAGATTACAAAAATGTACGACTTCAAACAAAGCAGGAACAGCTAATTAAACATAAAAGAAAGGACTAAAATGTATTTAAAATGTAATATTTTTGTCTTTCACATCATTTCTCCAAAGCAATTACTATTATCTAAATTCAGCAAAAGAATAGTTTCAAACAAAAGACAATCTTGAAATAAAATCATGAAGATATATCCATTGTACTCCCTTAACTGGCAGCTAGAAAGCTAGTGCACAATTCCGAAACTCAAGCCGGATGGGGGTGCAGAATTAGTATTCCGCGCGACGCGTTGTGTTTTCATATATCGGCCAACGCGCTAGCTTTTGCGCCACTGTGTGTATATATGTATATACAGCGCTACTTGTTTTCCTTTTGCGCATTACGTGCATGCAGCTGGGAGTACATGCAACTCCACTTTGATCGTGGGAGTGCTTTCTACGTTTATCAATAAGGTGCGATACTTAAATTAATAAACTTAGGAATAAAGGTTGATTGTGCGTGAGTAAATTAAGTTAACTTTATATTTGAGCTTATTCCGTACTAAGAAAGTGAGTTTAGTCTAGAAATTATTTGCTGTATAATAAATTTCTTAAGAATAGTGTTGGTCCCTAAAGAAATTGATTGTAAGTTCTCTTGTGAGTGAAACTAGTAAAGGAATATTATTTTTAAATGAGCTGAGTTCATTTAAAAAATAAATATAATTAAGATGACCACAGATGAACATCTGGTTGTAAGGTAATTGAATTTAGATAAAGTTCATGAATTCATTGTAATTCATTATCAAATAAATAATTATAAAATTGTGTTATAATCTTCTTGTTATCACAATAGAACTGTTACTTTCCATATCATTCATTAATAGATATTGATTAATAATACCATTCATGTGCACGTATTAAACGATTTTCATTGGTCTATATAATCAAAACATTACTCGACCTCATCAATCAATTTTAATCTTAACCATATATTAATCATCTACAATTACATGAGTAATTAGATTTGTGAATTGTTAAATATTACGTAATTAGATTATTTCAATAAAGCATCGTGTACGTGAATATAATTATTAAAATATAAATTTCAGATACACGACATTCAGAAAAAGCTAGTATGTTTCAAAATTTTATATATTTTCTAAATTTTACTGAAATAACAAGTTTGAAAGACTTAAATTCGACAAAAGCAGAGAATACGACTTCCCTTAAAGTAATTTTGGAAATTAAAAAATTATTTACTACCTTTTAATAATTATCAAAATAAAAGTAAAATATTTACTCAAACCTTCTCCAAAAGCATAGGAAAAAAGCACTCGCCACCTACCGGCTTTGCCCCACAGAAAGGAAAAAAAATAGCTCGCTTTCAAGTATTCCAAGCTTCCGCGGGCGCAAAGAGGGGGTGGAAGTGGGGGAGGGGGACAAAAAGAGCAGGGCCGCTCAAAGAGTTGTTGCACTTTAATCATCTCGAGATCAGGCGAGCCGGCTCACTCTTGCTTTTCGCTCTGCATGCAAATGTCAGCGCGTGTCGGGCCCCTCAAGGGAAAATTAATCCTGTTTCCCGTTCCTCGCGCGCTGCGGTAATTCGCGCACTTGTCCTTGAGTGTTTCAATTCATAATTTTTTGCCCCCTTCGTGCTCGGAGCTGGAAATCCGAGCCGTTACCGTTGACTTCTAATGACGAGCTGTTCTTTTTTTCTACTGTAATTTTTAATTTTTTTAGCCACCGCGCGCTGAGAGCTCTAGGTGCTAAGGTAACGGAGATGTTTTAACCGTTGGTTTTTCATTGAATTACGAATTATTATGTTTGCTAACGACGCTCTTGTAGAAGGAGAGGAAATGCGGGTAAACTAAATTACGGTTGTGCGTTGAAAAATGTAAATTTTTCCAGAATTCTTTCGAGTCATTAAGTTATAATTATAAAAGTTAAATAATAAATATTCTAGTACTTTAATTTCAAAGCGTTCCGAACTTTTTTCATATTAAAAAATTAATACTTTCAGACGTATTAAAAATTAAGCGTCAGAAATGAAAGCACCGAGACTTTGAAAAATTAACGAACTTTTCAACGCCATCGGGCGCTGGATTAAGCGCTCGCGTATTCACGCGCGAATTGCAGAACTGCAAAAGTTTGTCAAAATTGCGTACTTGATGACGGCCCTGAACGACCGACCGAAATTTCCGACTTTATTTCAGCTACTCTGCGCCTGATGACTTTTGCGAATCTTTCAGCTGCAATCGTATCTACTTCCGAATTTACATAAAAAAACAATCAGACAATCCATATCAATCGGTACATGCAAAAGGGGTCCAAAGTCCACTTAAATATATTTTGGAAAAATTAAAAAAGCTTAATTTCATCTGTTATAAGCTAAGAGTATTGCTTTGAATTTTCCCAGATTTGTAGATAATAGTTAGATTTTTAAAATAGCTTTTTCGCTGTTTTCTATTCAGATTATAATGTAGCATCATTTTCTATGCATAGATCTTATCTCAATTTTACCGAAAAAAGGACTTTGGGTTCTTCTTGTATGCACTGATTCATACAGTACCTCATCACATCAAAGAAATAAAATAAATCATATAAAACATGTTACTACGTCTCAAAATCAACCTGTCCTCAACACCATCTATATTTACCCATCGCCTCAATACCGCACTTTCCAGGAATCGCGCCTGCAGCTACACTTATGCAAACTCATTGGCAGTCTCCTTGGCGAGGCGCTCGACACATTGTAATTGATTACTCCCGCTGTGTGACGCGATTCGTCAAACAGCCAGCAGGCTCAATATACGCGCGAATCTTGAGCCTGACAAAGTCGCGTCCACCGAATCGCAGGGGATATATATGCAATGCCGTGACGCGCTAAAGGGGATGCAAGCTTGCATACAGATGCGATGTGCCGGAGGCGGGATCTAGTTGGTATAGACAAAAGAGTGATTTGTAGGTGAGAGGGGGGTTTTGATGAAGATTTTTGTGGGATGAGTGGGAAGATTTGGTGAATGAGGGAGAGGGAGTTCGTTAGGGTGTTATAGGTGGGATAGTTTTATTGAAGTTTTTATGGGAATTCTTGGAGATAGAGTGTGGGGGATGCGATGTGAAGGAAGATAATGCAGTGATTTTAAGGTCAATTATTATCGAATTAATCATGTTTTTCGCAAATGCAATTTTTTAAGATTATGGAAATCTAATGATGTATAAATGGCAGAATGATTGATGAATGATAGATCATTCTTTTTCAGTCATAATCTTCAGTGACACAAACACGTAAAATATGAATGAAAGCAACTGTCAATATTTTATACACATGCTTTTTACTAAAATTACACTTTCACACATGTTAGCTTGCGTTCTAGCTATTAATATTTGATCAACTGAACGATGTATTCTCGGTCTGATCCCGCATTTATTATGAAAGGTGTTTCTGCATTTTGCAGTATCCACAAGTTTATACTGCGAGCTCGTGCTCCTGGGTCTGTTTGAGTGTATGTATAGTTTAATGAAGTGTGTTTGCTCGCATGTCTGCATACGTTTGTATACGTACATTTGTGAATTTGCATATTCTGCATAAATTTGATCAGTTAAGTAGCTTTGATAACGTCTCGCTATAAGAAATATGGGAATTAATTTTCTAGCGTGTGGCGTGAAGTAAATCAGGACCTTAGATCTTAATCTTATCAAAAATAACAAATTATTCTCGTGCCATTTCTAATATACGTAATATATAATGAAAGTGCATGCATAAATCGGTAGATTAATTAAATAACTTTTCAATATCTGTGCAACGTCACGTAATTATTAAATTTAACAAGAATCACGTGCTATCGTAGAATATAAAATTAAAAGTTTACGTACAGTTATTCTTTAAACAGAAATATTAAGTTTTATCTAGTCAAGTTGATAAGCAATATAAGGAGTTCATTTTATGATATTTTAAACCGATGTAATTTATAGCAGTATAATTTTTAAACTTACAAGTAAAGATGATCCAATCTATTAACAATTCACTCGACTCACCTGTAACATAGAATTAAAAATAAATTTATATTAAAATTATATAGAAAATTAACGTCTGTAGAATACTACTATTCATTTAATTTTATAATAAATCGATTTAACTAAATGTACTAATGATAAATGTACTAGTTTTAAATTCTTTTTGTAGAGCATCTCACACTCTAAACTCAAAAGTGCGAAATTTGGAAGTAAAAAGTTAAAAACCTACATTTTAATCTTTATAAAAGTTTAAAATGTAGGTTTTAATCCATAAAGTAATTTTTATTTACTAAATGTAATATCATGAAAATATATACTATGTTAAATAAAAAAATTTCTAATAGAAAATAAGAGTAGTATACTAAAATTGTGATAATTAGCTGTATTATAAATGTAAGTAAATATTTGTATGTAGTATTTATATTTTTAAACGCCGAAATACTTTTAAGTATTAATATTGCTACGATATTATTACAATATTGTTACAGTAATACTTAAATACTGGCACAATATTAGTACAATCAATAAAATGTTTATATTGTTTCAATATCGTAGCAGTATTATTACAATATTGAAAGGATATTAATGCAATATTCTGACAATATTGAAAGAATATTAACACAATATTCTTATAATATTGAAAGAATATTAACACAATATTCTTACGATATTGAAAGAATATTAACACAATATTCTTACGATATTGAAAGAATGTTAACACAATATTCTTACGATATTGAAAGAATGTTAACACAATATTCTTACGATATTGAAAGAATGGTAACACAATATTCTTACAATATTAAAAGAATATTAACACAATATTCTTACAATATTGAAAGAATATTAATGCAATATTCTTACAATATTGAAAGAATGTTAACAGTATATTCTTACAATATTGAAAGAATAGTAACACAATATTGTTATAATGTTGTTATAATATTTATTTATTTATAAACGGGCAGTTGCCCTTTTTACCAAAAATAAAAGTATATAACAATAACAATTTGGTATGTCGACGCTTTTAGCGGTATAGTAACAATAATACATTGCAATATCTTATCAGTATTTTAACAACATTATTATAGATTTGTGTTATATTCTTCTATATAATATTGTTACAGTTATGTTGCTGTAATATATATAATATCGACGGCTCCTATTCATAAGGACCTATCTCAGAAGTCAGAAAAATAAGGAATTACATTTCCGAAAAATCAAGAAGGTTCTAGCTCACCTTTTAGAATTGAGCGCCGATCAATATTGTGTTAATATTCTTTCAATATTGTAAAAATATTGTGTTAATATTCTTTCAATATTATAAGAATATTGTGTTAATATTCTTTCAATATTGTAAGAATATTGCATTAATATTCTTTCAATATTGTAACAATATTGCTACTATATTGAAACAATATAAATATTTTATTGATTGTACTAATATTGTGCCAGTATTTAAGTATTATTGTAACAATATTGTAATAATATCGTAGCAATATTAATACTTAAAATTATTTCGGCGTTTAAAAGTATAAATGCTACATACAAATATTTACTTACATTTATAATACAGCTAATTATCACAATTTTAGTATACTACTCTTATTTTCTATTAGAAAATTTTTTATTTAACCTAGTATATATTTTCATGATATTACATTTAGTAAATAAAAATTACTTTATGGATTAAAACCTACATTTTAAACTTTTATAAAGATTAAAATGTAAGTTTTAAACTTTTTACTTCCAGATTTCGCACTTTTGAGTTTAGAGTGCACATTACGCTGTCTCTATACAAAGCAATAAAAATTAAATGAGCCTATCTTAAAATCTAGATAATTAATAATCAGAAAGTTTGTAATATTATTCCTGAAAATAAAAATAAAACTAAATTTATCAAACATTTTCTCCAATTCTCAAGACATTAAAATTTCACAAACAACAATCTCAAAATAAAAAATTCTCCACTTCCTCCGCTCTCCATACCATCAACTACTATCATCTAGCATCAAGCCCATATCCCCAGAAACCAACAGTGACCATCTCGCACGGCAATAGCAGTCCTAACTCCGCCGAGCGAGACGCAAGCACCAGTCGTGTCATCGCACCATTGTGCGCGCCAAACATTCCCAGGGCCATAAATATCGGGAATTCAAACGTCATGCTCCCTGCAGTATTAGAGCAACGCGCGGGATCAAATCGGCCGTAATGGTATATACGGGGTGACGACCCGGAGACGGCAAATGACCCCACTGTATTCGCGATTACTGGAGCGCTGACGAGGTGGCCTGACGAGGCAGTATTGTCGGCGAAGCTGTGCTTACAGAGCTGCTACTGGATATATATTTCGTGCAATTGACCGGGGCCTCCGCTGTGTCTATTTTATTGGCGCTGTAAGGATCGAATTGCAGCTGGAATTGGTGGATGTGAAACTTTATATCTTGAGCGCTGTTTCTTACGATGGAATTGAATGTGGAGGGATATGGTCTATCACCTGGATGACGAGTTATTTTATTGGGGTAGTAAAGCAACATTTGGATGTATTGAAATTGAAGGGTTGCGCTGGAATGGTGGCTTGCAATATTGTTTGTTAATTTTGGAAGGTTTTTTCTTAGCGTTGATTAATTCTTTGATGTCCATATTAAGATCTTGTGAATGGCTTTGTCTTAAAATTTCTTCTTATTCTCAATTGTCCTAAATATTTTACCACTAATATTTATTGCAAACGAAACATGATAATTAAGCTTATAACATCCATACATTTGTTTTAAATTATTATACATTTTCAAAAAACACGAGATAAATACTTTTTAAAATGTTAATTATACGTAACACTACGGTTTTTAGGGTTAAACAATCCGGCGGAAGAAAGTTTTGGGAAATTTATTGATTAATATTGAATTGATATTGCTCACTATAATCAAGATAAATCAATAAAAATAATTTTTCCTTTTTTATAATTAAAATCCGGATAATAAAAACCGTAACAAGTTCATTTTAAAACTTGTATAAAATTCAGTTATAAATATTTTGGGAATTCTGCTTACGTAATATTTCAAAATTTAGAAAAGTTTTGCGAAGGATAGTAAATCATGTTATTACGAATGTCATAATTTGTGCAAATTAGAAAACTTTTCCAAATTTGTCGACTTTCTTGAATTTTCCTTTATTTTTCTTTATCACTTTTGCACAACTCGACCACTAAAAACCGAGATTCCGCAGAATAGTCGGGTTGTTGTATTTATTAAGATATATTTCAAATGGTTTTTAGGAAATGATAGAATAATTTATTATATATATATCTAGCAAGGTTAGCTTATCGCGTAATCACTTGAAATGCGCGGTCAAGGACGTGCTGTGCGGTATAAAATCCAGAGCTCTACTTTTCTAAACTTTTTATGTTTCATCACATCGCTCTGCTGAAAAAAAGCTGGAAAAAAGATGCCGAGATTGAGTACGTAATTAACGGATGGTCAATACTATTTGATATTAGGCCTAATTAAGAAAAACCAGAATTCATAAAATTTATAATTTTTTGCAATTTATAGTAGAACCTTATTAAATCATACAAAGAATCAAACCATAAGTTCTACAAGAGTTTAATTTTACAATTTCACAATCACAATATATTCACGTTTAAAAATGATATGATTTTCATATAAAATAAAGAGAATAATTTCAGTCAGCCAAATAAATTAATTATTTCCTTAAAAGATAACAATTCATCAAAATACTTCTCGCTTTAAACACAGCACAACAATGTAACGCAGAGATCTGCAAGAAAACAACCAGCTCGGAAGCGATAAGACGCTTAATAGACTCGCCTTAAACAAGCGCACAGTCCACTAAAGAATAACCTCAGTCATTTAACCTTAGTCCCGAATATAAAACTCCCCCTTCCCCAACACAGCTAAACCTTCCCACCAAGAGAAAATTAGTCGTCGGTCGAAGGCAATTCGCCGGCTCAGCGTACTAAAAACCTCCGCGGAGCGACTCTTTTAACGGCGCCTTGTCCTGCCACGAGGAAGCCGCTCCTCCGTCGCAAAAGAAACTCGCCGCGCTTTTCCATTTCCCGCCAATTTCCGGCCCTCTCCTCGATCATAAAACCCTACCCCCCCCCCCTGTCGTGTCATTTCCGCGTCTGCATATATATTCGACACTGAAAAATTTTTCACCGGCAGCTCCCGGTGCAAACGTCATACGAAATTTTTCGCGCACGCCGAGAAGATAAATGAATGGAAAGCCCGCGCGGCGCCACGTCGAAGAGATAGCGCGTTATCTGGATGAGAAAATGCAGCGCGCGCTGGCTTTTGCGGCGAGTAAATGCGAGCGAGTTGTTTTCTGGTTTGTGAAATATTCATTTTTATAGGCGAGGAATGCCGAGAGTAAATCTTTTGAAGTTTAGATATGCAGGGAAATTTGCGTGGGCGTGTTGAAAAATTAGCGAGTTTTAAATTCGCGATGGACTTTTGAATAAAGTTTAACCCTATTTTCGGGCTTTAATAATGTAATGCTGGGTATGAGGGTGGAATGACGCGCATTCATAAAACGAATACGGCTTGCGAACGGTAAAGTAACTGTATGCAAATGCTGCTTCTGGCGGTTGTTTAAAACATTGTGCATAAAGGTCGGGCTAAAGTGCCAGTGTAAAAGGTGTGTAAAATGAGTTTACAGTGGCGAGAAAAAACAACAAGGATTGGGATAAAGCTTGCTTTTTATCTGCGCGCTGTCATCACTGAGTTTTAAGGATAATTCAGTCAGGATTTTACGAAGGTTTTATGAAAATAAAATTCGAGTGTAAAAGTGGAATTAAGCGATTGAGAACTATTGAGAGAGCCTGAAATTTTAAAATTCAAATGCAATCGGGTTCAATAGATCCTAAAGATTTAATGATTATTTTATACTTTTTCCAATAAGCTTAACTAAAAATTCAGTATGGTACTAGTCAGGACTAATAAGCTTAAAAAAATTACGAGATACTAGTAAGAAGTGTCAGAAGTTAACCTACTCCCCCAGCTAAATCCTTCCTCGCCTTTTAACTACAAGACTTTGATAATCGACATTCGATTCACGTTCTTACCTTTTAACAGCCGCTCTATCTGCGGTAGGCGATCTATTTACGCCCCTATATACGCGCGTACGGGTTTATCTAAGGCCAAGTCAGAGAGCTATACAACTTGATGGTTTACGCGATAGGCAATTCTAGGAAGCCAGGGTAAGGAGCAGAATTACCTCTGCTATTCGGTGCAGCTGTAGGTAATGATGTTTTGGGATAATTGTTCGACTATCGTGAGATATGGATCGGTTCGTGTGTACAAACTACGTGATCAGGGGACAAAATTTGTCTGCATTTCCAGTACGGTTGTTTTAAATTCATTGAATGCAAAAAATGTATACGATTGCAGTTTTATTTGAATCGGATGCATTTTTTTTTTTTTTCGTAAAAATATAGAAAAAAGCGTGAAAGATCCATGCATTAAAAATAGCATTGACACTCAATTAAGCTTTTAAAGTGCATTTGAGCAAAAAATGATTTTTTTACTGGTAGAACCTTTTAACCTTGTAATTTTTGTAACATTTTTAACATAACGCACAATTACATGTACCTAATTTACGACAGCTCGATTTAACTCGAAAACTTTTTTTTTTAAATTAAGAAAATTGAATAAGGTATTGTTTCTTCGCTGCGTTTTTGTGCCCGATAATATGTGTAATACATAAGATTATACATAATTAGGTACTAAAATGTTAGGTAAATGAATCTCTCTTTTTTCACATTAATATAACTCGAATAACATTACTGAAACGAAGAAGAGCATAATTAAGGAACATCAACATAAGCAACGTACTTATATATCTTAAAAACACGATCTTAAAAAACACTATCATTTTTTAATTGTTCTCGTGCGATTTATAATTTTGGATTATTTATTATTTATTATTATTATTTTGTTTTGATGAATGTAAAATGCTTTTGGTAAACTGTTGTTTCGTATTTTCAATGCACTTTGTAAAGGCTAACATGTTTGAATGCGAATATTATATGGATTTTTATTATTGAATAAAAATAACGGCTGCTTGTTCTGAATAAAAAGCAAAATTCGTGATCGCGAAATAAATTTACAAATGAATATTGAATTAATCTTTTATGCATATTTCTGATTGGGTAATTTTTTAACGCTGTAATATATTTTCATATTTTGTAATGCTCGAGGGTGCTTGAAAATTTCAACATATAATATTCTAATACATTTACTTAAAATTAAGTTATTAAAAAATTATTAGTAACTCAGATATGGAATAAGTCACCTCTTAGGCTTAAAAATAGCGTAGGAAATTTTCTGTTTCAAGCGTGGTTATTAAAGTGTAGAAAAGTAAATATTTTATTTATCTCCAAGATAAATGTGAGTCTTTTACCCTCCTAAACAGAAAATCATTAAAATTTCATTAGGCTCTAAGTAGGGCTTAATTGCGATCTAGATAAAAGCTATAATTATATTGATTATTAGAAAATCTAGCTAGGCCTTTAAAGGTTCATTTAATTTTTTATGTAGTTATAAATATAAAATATATAACTATTTTATGTTTATAACTTAAAATACGCAATTATATAACTAAATTTCATAAAGAAAAAGACCTTATGATAAATTACTATTATATGATAGCCAAAAAAATACGATCTGTAAGACGAGAACAAATTATTATAAACTGGCTGAAGAACCCTTCCCTACAAGAAATATTCTAAAAAATGGTGTGAATCCGTAGTCTACTTTATACCTTAACAAAATTTACTTCTTACTAGGTGTGAATGTTAAAAATGATTGAAAGTAACACTTTGTCAGAGTGAATAAATTGTCATTTTCGCTAAATAATTAAGAAATAGACTACGCTTTACACTTTAGCTTCAAATGATTTACTTTCATTTTTGCCCTTATTACATAATATTTATTATTATATCAGTTTCGTTGATGTATCCTTAATTATCGATTACAAAGCAATTAAATTACATAAAATATATTGACAAGGGTGTAAGACACGCGATAGACTTATGAAAGTAATGTAATACTATAATACTAACAATGTGAAACGAATTTGATTTATACTTATAATATTATTTCGTTTTGCAGATCACTTAAATATTTAATATTAATTGAGTAAATAAATCTAGGAAATAACAAAAGTCAAACTAAAAATGAATATTTTTTAATTTCTCTAAATTTTCAAACTTTTTCAAAATTTTCCATTCAATGTGTGCACTAGATCTGTAAAACGCACCTAAAGCAAATCAACTTACATCCATTAAATAAAGTAACTACAAGTCAGTGGTTCGGAAGCAATTCGATAAAAGAATTTCTTCAATTCAAAAAACCGAAAGCGAATTCCATCAAAATAATTTTCATTCGCAACTAGAGTGAAAATAATCGTATTCACAATCATTGACAAACAATTCCAAACGCATGCCCCCAAACAAATTTTAACAAACACGAATGAATATTAAAAAAGCTTCGACCAGCTTTATTGTGCGAAATATTCGTGAAAAATTGAACGCGAATTTTCTCCACGCAAATTTTATACGGACACTGTTCGGCGAGTACAAAGAGCATTGCGAGTACTGCGCGGAAAAATCCTTTGTTTATCGAGACTAGCCGCTCGCGACATGAATTTCCAGTGCTGTCGCAGCTCGGCTTCTTTTTAACGTCACAGATATTTTTCAATTTTAGCGCTATTGACTGGCGATCGGGTCAGATTAAAGGCAAACCCTTCAGAAGCTCCGAATCAATTTGTAAGCGCCGAGAGCGCGCGGAATGAGAAAGAATCGTTATTATTGGATTTTCTGCGTATAGCTCATGGTGAATTTTATTCGCTCTTATTTGTGTTTCAAGTTATATATTTCTGGAACACTTTTTACGATTTTCTTTTTTTTTGTAAATTATAAGTGGAAAATTGCCGTATCTGACCGCGGAGCACTGAATCGAAGGTAGGCAAATACTGTACGTGAGTACGGTCGGGGAATATAGTTTTGAATTGCTTGTTATCTAGTCAATTTTTTGAAAGAGAATATGAAGGGTTTTGTGATTGGATTTTGCTGAATGAAAGTGCGAGCTTTGGGTCGAAAAAGAGGTGGTCGAATTTAGGGTTCTCACTGAATTAAGAGAAAAATACCCCGATAAAAATCTGAATATCTGTAAGTAATATGTGAAAGTGGCCATTAGAGTAATTAATGGTTAAGAAAAATGGCTGGCTTTTTTGCTTGGCTGAAACAAATTTCTAGTTATTCTTAAGATTTCTTGGCTTAACTTCAAAATCCAGATTAAATTTGCAGTTACTAACAATATTCACTTTGCGATTAATACTAGAAAAGTCTTCAATAATAAATTCAATAAAATAGTTGTAAAATTAATAATTAAAAAAATGGCTAATAAAATAAGGTCAGTGAAAATATTGTGAAGTTTTTATCTATTTCTTGCACCATTTAATGTTAAAATCAGAAAAAGCATTTCATTACAGTGAAAGAAAATAAACTCCATTTTTTAGCTATATTTATTTATTTATTTCTCTGTGTTTACTATGATTGTAAATAAATTGATTAGATTTTAGTAAGCACTGAATTGATACTTTTATTAACAAAAATTTTGAAATAAATTTCTTTTCTGTCCATAATTATTTAATGGCTTTGAAAAATAAAGATATTTAATATATCCAAAAACTGCTTACTCGGATCACCCATCCATTTTTTCAATAAAAATAAGTAATAATCCCACAATCATTGAAATACCTCCCAATCACCTAATCAAAACTTGACCTAAATCCAAAATATCAACCCCCTTCCCCACCAAAATAACAATCACTTCAAATATTCTCAACTCCGACTACAAAAATATCACCAGCCCCCATTCCTTCCACAATCTCACCTTCCTTGACGTCCGCTCGTTATCGGCCTCCTCAAAGCACTACCCCGTCCCTTATCTCCAGCAAACAGATAACCAACCTAAATCGACCTCTGTGAGGGTGTTTCCGTCCAGCACGGATCAAAGGGCAAAGGGAATGGTACTTCGACCGCCGAATCCGGCCGAGCATCAACTGATATAACGACCCTGTAAAGGACGAGTCAGAATTTACTCTCTCTCTCTCTCTCTCTCTCTCTCTCTCTCTCTCTCTCTCTCTCTTCCTCACTACATCCCACGCCGCTTGTTCGCACCCTCGATTTATTATTCGGGCCAGCGCTGAGAAGGAAGCCTTTAAAAAATGATTTCGCCAAAATCTGAGAGAGCTCAGGGTATGAGTGGTAATTTTTTGCGCTTTCTTCCAGTACGCGCCACTGGTCATAATTCCGAGAGTGATAAATGCCGCGTATGATTCGCTGCGAGGCTTATATGGCTTGCGTGGGAGAATAAACCCTCGGAAGAGAAATTCGTAGATATATTTTTTCTTTTCATTGAAATGTTCCGGGATAATAAGCTATCAGTTACGAAATTGCGGTATTTGAAAATTTTTTTAGTCTGATTGAAAAAGTGCTCGACTGTTGAAAAAAATTGAATGAAAAAAAATTAGGTTACTTTTGAGGCTTTGATTTACAACACTTGACATCAATTTCAACTCAGTTGAAAAACGTCCGAACAACCTTTCATCACATATCACTCCTGAAATTATTCGAAAAAATCGCATTCCTTTAATCACAATCAACTAAAACATCACTCGCATTGTAACACAAGTATCCCCATCCTCTCAACTCAAGCACCATTGTAAAAGCAACCAGCAGAGACAGAAACGGCATCGACATAGTATTTGTTTGTCGCGCTCGCGCACTCGGCGATTAAATTTGCTTTAGAGCTAAAGTGGCATCCCTCTCACGTTCTCTCTGTGTTGACTGCACTTTCTCTCTGGGATATTCTTTCGAAAAGCCAATCGATACGACCGAGAGTGTGTTTTGACGATCTGGCGCGTGTGTGTCAAGTGCGCGGCCGACTCTGAGTGGCGAATGGAAAATTGGGTCATAGCCGGCGGCGGCGCACGGGCAATTTTTCCTTTATGACTTGATCGGATATTGAAATTCTCGCTGCTCCCGCGCCGAAATTGCAACATTATAGGAATGGCTTTATTTATTACTTTACGGCCGGTAATTTAGGACGAGATTTCAATTTTGTTGGAATTGATTTATCGAACAAGCAAGTTTTACCTAGGCCTGTAGCTACATTATTCAATACAAATGCAGGAATTTCGAAGTATGATGTTAAGGCCGAGCGCACGCGTTGTCTGGATCTATGGCACAGTGCGGATAAATTTGTATGCACAAGCTTAAATAAGAAGTTATTTAAAAAAATTTTGTAATTACTCAAGTTTAAAAACTGATAAAAACGTATATAACTCCATCGTAGGAATTCATCACTGCAAGTCAATATCGACCGTATTAAATTAATAACACACTCATCTTCCAAAACTCGTTTACAAACTTACATAAATTCTATCCCATCCATCCTCCCAGAATAACTTTGACATCTTTCCCAAGACCAAAAAAAAAAATTTTTAATAAAACTCCCTCGAAGTCGCTCATAATAAAAAAAAATCACTCCACGTCATCCCACCGGCTCGAAGTTTTCCATAACAGCGAACTCGATCTCCTAAACTGTATCGAGCTTCCAAACAGCTTGGCAAAAACCGCGAAAGAACAATTAAAAATATGACTACGTGACCGGCTTGCGCGCCACTTGGCTTAGCAGTGGGAGCGATGACGCGCACGTGCTGGCAATAAGTTTTTGTCTGGGAAGTTGGATACGTGGTCCGAAATTTACGGATCTAGCATGCGGGACGATTGTCGACTTTATTGGAAATTTATTTTCTCGATGGAATTTTGGAAGAGTCATGAGTAGGTGGTTGTGGCATTGACTTGGAGTCTCTGGATCTTTCAAGGTGGAAGTTGATTTAGATAATGCGGTTTTCAAAGATTCTGGATAGTGTAATATTATAATTTCGGATCGATGGTTTTCTAATTACATTCATTATGTAGATTTTCAGCCTATTACTAAATTTACTGGTTACAAGGAATATTTGTTTTATAAACAACGTTAGATAGTTATGCAATGTTATTGTAGCATTTCCAAATTTGCAAGCATAACATCGTAAACGCAAGATCCAGATAATCCCTCCATCGTGCCTCACTTTCCAATAATCTCGAATTATGCAGAGTAAAAGCATTAAATTTCAAAAACCAACGTCACCAAAAACAGTCGCGCAAACTTCCCAAAACAACAAATCTCCCCCCGTACGACGCGTTCCTCAATCTAATTTCATAAAACTTTAAATTAAGCCAGTCTTCGGATCGCGGGCTCCTAACGAAAACAGTACTTATAGCCGATGGTCCGGGAAAACAGAGATCACGACCCAAATCGAAAGTTGCTCGTGGATTGGCCTCTTGCTTGCATTTACTCTGAGCTGGAAGTTTTCGAAACTCGCCCGCACTAGGTTTTTCCGCTCCCGACCTTATACGCTTTTACCGTTTCCCGATCCGTCCTTTAGTTTATTTTAGGCTATGCCATTCGACGATCGGTTTACTTATTCTCTTTCTTTCTCTGTTTTAATTGTTTTGGTTTCGGGGGTGCTTGATGATGTTTGTTTTGTCCTGTTAGCGGTGAAGCGGAAAGACATACGGGCTCGTTGTGGGTGGAGGGACGAGAATAACAGAAATATATAAATTAATAAAGTGTTTTTGAAAGCTCTGTGCTGATCCATTAGTCAAAACATTCTACAAAAACAGTATATTATTAATCTTTTGTTCCATTTTTAGAGTTGACCTCTCGCAGCACGAGACATTTGTAAAACAATAGCCAATTACAATGGCAAATATCATTACAAAAACAATGGCCACAAAATCCTTTGAAAGACAATTATCTGAATTTCCAGCAACGCTTTTACCATCCCAACAATTACAAAACCCTCGAAATTTAATTGCGCGACGTTATTCACTCGCTCGAACTCTTTTCTCTCGTCGTCCCCCCGCCCCCGCGCCTTGTATTAATGTGGCGCCGCGCTCGAGTTTCTTGCCGAGGGATGCACGTCAGTGGTTATACGATGTACACAAACGAAGGACAATCTATTCTGCATCGCTTTGTACAAGTTCGAAAACTTTCGCAGCGGCGCGCGCATAAACTTGAAGCGCGGGGATTAAGCGCCGCGATGCAATCTGAAATCGGGCCCCCTCGGGGCTTTTACTTTTTTTTACGAGCGAACGCGCTTGGCTTTTGTTTCTGACGAGGAAAGGTTGTGTGGGGGTGGGATTGAAACTGAGGCTGAGGTTGGATGCGGCTGGATGTTGGTGGGTAGGGGTGGGTTAATCAGGTTTTGGGATTTGTTAAGAATTGTGTGGAATTATTAATTCTACGTTAGGTGTGAATAGAGCTAATTATTGTTTATTGTGAGGAATAACTATGCGTACAGTTGAACGGTTTTTGTTTACTTCTTTTGAAAATCTATCTAGAAACTGAAAATAAACTTGATAACATTAGAAAAAATTATTTTTAATCTGTTATGATTTTGTGTACCCTTTTACCAGAGAAAAAAATTAAGATTTATAGCATTATTGATTTTCATCATCCATCACAGACACATTAAATGGTTAAATCACTTTTAATACCTATAAACAGTCTTATACTTTAAATATATTACAATATTTTGAGCATAAATTTTATAAGTTATTTATATTCTTAACCATTTATATTTAGAACCGATATAAGTTTTCAGAAGGTTGTTTCTTCAAACAAACGAATTGACAAAATTAAATTAGTAACTACCCATTTAAACCTTAATTAGGATCTACTCGATGTTCTACTATATAAGTCTGAAAGAATGAAAAATCACTCATTCTACAAATATATATTTTTATTTCTTCACATAATTGGAAACATGTCCAATTAGAATAAGAAATTTTGTTGCCCTTTCTACTACCAATAATTATTATTAAGCTAAAAATTTATCACAGACTAAATCCAAATAACCCAATAATCCAACCGAAAACACCTTAATTAATTCAATAAAAAAATCCACCCCAAACATTGACTCCACCCGTATAACCCCCGACACTCGAAACAACGAAATCATTGTCCTCTTATTTCCACAGCGCATCCCCGCTTGATTAACAATCGCGCTATACCCAACCAAACCAATTTCGCGCGCACTCGAGAGTGAGCGAGCGAGAATGACAGAGCAGGACACGCGGCAGCGGCGACGTAAACCGGGCCGCCATTGAAAACGGACGACTCGGAAATCAATTTCCCCAGCTGTTGTGCGTGCGTAATTACGATGACCGCAGCGCGCTACGCCGCTTGCCGCGGTAATTAGCGGACAGTCGTCGCTTTTTGTTTTACCCCGTGTCGGCGGTACAATCGCCGCTGATTTCCGATACACCGAAAAACAAACTGCGCGATTGTGACCTAATTCATCGAGGCCTGTATGCGCGCGTGTGTTTTATTGGTTTTTCGAGATTTTTCGGTATGCCGAGGCGAGTGAGCGAGCGGAAATCGGATTTGCAGCAGGTCAGAGGGTGGGGAGAGGGAAGGTTGCGCGTTGGTAAGCGAGATTTTCCTTGTCGCGAGTAGTCCAGTAAAATTAGGCCTGAAATGGAAATGTCTTGTAAATGGCTGCATTTTGGATATATGGTTCTTTGGCCTATTTAAAAACTTTTATACTTCTGCAAAAAAGTCCAAAATGTCCGGCGTTTCGAGATATCGCGATGCAAAATTTTGATTTTGAAATAACTCTTCAACTAAAAGAGCTATCAAAAA
>JAPYZA010002223.1:884-18930 GCA_030522685.1 Eupelmus azureus | reverse complement strand
CTCTCTCTCTCACCCCGCTCGCAAACCGGAGCCAACACCGCGCGGGGGTGGAGAGCCCAGGGGTTGACGAGGCAACTTCTGTATATGCAAATACGAATTGCATCGGCTTCGGGCGCACACGGCGCGTATAGTGTATATACGCTTTTATTGCCCTTACCGCGTCGCGCGCAACTGCGAATAATTATGCGCGCGTGCTCTTCATTTTTACATCCGTGTTATGCAAATTCGAGGCCGCCGAGAGGATTTCCAGCCTTTTTGCCACTCCGAAATATGCACGCGCCGCGCCTGGGAGCTGTATGGATTGCAGCCGAGGCGAAAGAGCTTTCGCGCGAGTTTATTCGCGCTTTTTTTTCCCCCGAGGCCTGGCTGACTTTGTTTTTCGCTGAATTTAGAGGCTCGATGCGTGCGCTCTTTTATGGGCGAGCTGGAAGCGCGCGATTTGACGGCGCCGAAGTCTGGGACGCTATCGATTGCTGGGAGCGCGCGGTAACTAAATTAGAAGCCGAACTGGAGAGCGAGAGCGATTTTATGAACTTCTCTCGTATTGCATTCTGTCATCTGCGCGAACTCAAGTGACAGTTTTGAATTCAGAGTTCAGGGAGAGGTGGATGGGGTTGCGAGTTTTCATTTGAATTTTATTGGCACGGTTTGTTTGTAGCGTTCGAGTTTGATAAAAATATGGTTGCAATGTTTACAAGCTTTTTGTCGGAAATCCTCGTTTTGAAGTATTTTGAACGCGATTAAATTTCCGTGCGTAAGGAAATGCGTTAAAAATGTTCTTTTTGAAATTATAAACCTGTTTTAATTTAAAGTTCTGCGGTTTCCTGATTGCGGAATCCGTCAAAGATATTCTATCAGCTGCAGCAGCTGAAACAGAAATCCAATAAATACTTCCACGCGCTTAACGTTTCGTAAACATATTATTGCACATGACATTTGTAATTCTATAAACGACATTGAACACAAAACTAAAAATTTTTAACTTCACGTCTGCGACTCTACATAGCGCAAAGCAATTCACCGTAACAGCAGACACCTCGAAACATATCCCTCCACCAACAAGAACAGAAAAGCAACCATAAAACTCAAGTGAAAGCAAAGACACTCTTTAAAATCCCAAACCGCCTCAAAAAAGCAAAAACGAAAAAAGGCATACTCCAGCATGATTTGTTATGTGATTGCAGACATCCGATACGGCTATGTGGTCGACCAGCAGCCTATCGGCCGGCTGCTGTTCCGGCAGTACTGCTCGGACAAGAAGCCGACCTATCACCGCTACAACCTTTTTCTGGACGCGATCGAGAAGTACGAGGTGGAAATGGACGAGAATCGGACCGAGCTCGCGAAGATTCTGTTCGAGCAGTATCTCAAGAGCGACGACTCCGGCGTCATCGACATACTCAACGACTCCGTCGTATCGCAGTGCGAGGAGAAGCTGGGTAGCGCGGGCAAGGAGATCTTCGCCGAGATCGCCCACACGGTTAAGAACTTCCTCGCCGGCGAGCCCTTTGCTGCATTTCTCACTAGTTTCTACTTCTATAGGTGAGTGGATGACTTTACACTATGTTTTCTTTTTGTATTGTAGATGTTTTGATCGGTTATGAAGACGTAAAAGCTTAGAGTAGGGATTTTAGTCGAGAAAAAAGTTCGTGAAGTTATTAAATTTTATTAATAACTTAGTATTCACACAGAGGCTTATGATAGCTCCATTTATTATTATGATTTTTTAAGTAATTTATGTATTTAGATGCTTAAAGGAATAATAAAAGACGATTAAGAACATTTTTTTAACGCGGAAATTATAACTGTTTTGAAAACCTTACTTTACATTAAAGGTTTTATAAAGTTATTCAAACTGTAGATATATTATTCAATGCTTGTATTGGTTGTTTGAATATTTTATAAATCTGCATAAAAAGTCTTAAAATTTATTATTAAATTCTAAGTTTTTTATAATTAAATATATAATAACTTATTTCCGCTTTTCAAGTTCCGATAAAACTCGACTCTATCGTTCGAACAACCCCAAATATTTTCTTATATTTATAACTTTGAGTTCTTAAAATATTTAGCTTATATTTATCAGCAATATTTACCTTTCACCACTATAGCATTTCATAGTAAAACGAACATTCAATCCAAACCCAAACTGTCATCCGCCCATCAATACCTCATTAAACAACACATTTCCTCATCAAATCCACAGGTATCTTCAATGGAAGTGGCTGGAGGCCCAGCCTGTGACGTACAAAACCTTCCGGATGTACCGCGTCCTTGGCAAGGGCGGCTTCGGCGAGGTGTGCGCCTGTCAGGTGCGCGCCACCGGCAAGATGTACGCCTGCAAGAAGTTGGAGAAGAAGCGTATCAAAAAGCGCAAGGGCGAGGCCATGGTACTGATCGAGAAAAACATCCTGCAGAAGATCAATTCCAAGTTCGTCGTCTCGCTGGCTTACGCCTACGAGACCAAGGACGCGCTCTGCCTCGTGCTCACCATCATGAACGGCGGCGATCTCAAGTTCCACATTTACAATATGGGCGGCGATCCTGGCTTCGATCTCAATAGAGCCAGGTCTGTGCTTTCGCTCGTTTCGTCGGTTACTCGTTTATGGGAATGGCTCGTTGGGTAGTTTGGGAATAATGATAAGTGCAGACGTACTTTTGTGGATGAGACAGTGTAGATGCAAATTAGTTTAAGTAAGGGAATGTGGATTTATTTATTCAGGTAATAGTAGAAAGCTGCCGTTCGTGAATAATACCATGTTTTTTTAATGATCCGGTGTATCACCCCAGCGCTAGTTTTCATAGGCTGTTTAAATATTGATGCGAGGGACAACCGGTCTCGGAGTAGGACGTTTAAACCCATGAGAGTTACAAGTTCCATCCCGGTTATTCTAATATGAGCTTATGGCATAAGGGACTAGGTGTAATTATTTTATAGGGTCATGAGTTGATGAAAGTTCAGGTGCGTGCAAGGACATTCGTATTTTAATTAAATGCACTCCGCGCGGACATTAATAAAGCTGTTCGCCCTTCAAATTAATTGAGAACATGTTATACTTTTACAATTTGTTAGTCAGTTATTGCACGGTCCGAATCAATTAAGTTTTTCATCGTTAATCATTTAAGATCTTTTATCTTTTTCTTTACCGTATTATTTTAAAGCTTAATAAAAATTTTTGATTTTATACGTATTTTAATTTTTAGATATTATACATATGTAATATTGGATTTTTTCTCTTTGAATATGAATTTCGCAAGTGTTAGCAAACGTTTATTATTAATATAATAGTAAGGCTTCTATGAAGAACAGTATGTATATTGTGTTTACTGTCATACACAGTGTTAAAACTTTCGACTAGGATAGAACCGACACGTTTATTATATTTTGAGCGAGGCTTCAAAACAACTGTAGACATTTGATTATAACTTTATTGACAATAAGAAGATGGCATGTTTCGCATAGCATTTACAAAAGCAGCACCCAATCTACTTTATGTTTTGCTTTCAAGAAAACTTATTTCTAGAAAATTTCCATTCTATCAACAATTTACATGCTAGCAAAATTATAAATAACAAAATTTATTTCAAGAAAATGAAAGAAACCTTCAACCGCAAATAAGTAACAACTTTTGTAAAACTAATAAAAAAGAGAAAAGAAAAACTAAACCATTCCGTCTCTTTAGGTTTTACGCGGCAGAGGTGGTCTGCGGTCTAGAGCATCTGCACCTGCAAGGCATCGTGTATCGGGACTGCAAACCTGAGAACATCCTACTCGACGATCACGGCCACGTGCGGATCTCGGACCTCGGTCTCGCCGTCGAGATCACGGAGGGAGACATGGTGCGCGGCAGGGTCGGAACTGTCGGCTACATGGCGCCCGAGGTGATCGACAACGAGAAATACACTTTCTCGCCGGACTGGTTCAGCTTCGGCTGCCTCCTTTACGAGATGATCGAGGGCCAGGCGCCGTTCCGCGCGCGCAAGGAGAAGGTCAAGCGCGACGAGGTGGACAGGCGGGTAAAGGAGGACCAGGAGAAGTACTCGAGCAAATTCAACGACGAGGCCAAGAGCCTCTGTCAGCAGCTGCTCAAGAAGAGTCCGAAGAGCAGACTGGGCTGCAAGTGCGGCAGACACGGGGCTAAGGAGGTTAAATTGCACAGTTTCTTCCAGTGTCTCAATTGGAAGAGGGTGGAGGCGGGCATGTGGGATCCTCCTTTTGTACCCGATGTGAGTAAACGATTCTTTTTTTGCTTTGTTTTGCTTAAGTGATTTTTATATTAAAATTTCAATAATTTTTTTTAAAAAGTATATAATATTTATTTACTTGTTGTTGGCGCTTTTTCCGACATTGTTACATAAACATAGTAATGTGTACTAAATTGTTTCATCATACGATAAATTCATTCACACTAAGTGATGGGCGTGGTTGTTTTAATGCATTGTTAAAAGATAGTAAATCCATGTCATGAATCGTATAATTTTAATATTCACGAGGGCTCCGAGTAATTTATTAGATGTGTAATTTTGAAATAAGTTTTAGAATTATACATAAATATAACACGTATTGCAGATATACTTTTATTTATGTTACCGATGGAACTAAAAGTTCTTGTTTACATACAGAACAATGTAAGAGGTGTATTAATAGTTTAGAATTCAATTTATAATTTCACTTTTCTTTAAAATCAAACGAAATGTGAAAAAAATTTAATATGAAATAATTTTAAAATTAATATATGATTTTTCAAAATATTTTAAGAATATTTTAAATATTTAAATAAACGATATACAACTATATTAATACCCTCCAAATTAAAGAATTTAATTTTATTAAAAATATTTTTATGATTTCATTACTATAGGATTGTATTTATTACAGAATTTAAAACAAATTTGACTTTCTTTAAAGTTTACATTATTTATTATTATCTCGATAAAAGAGGATTTTACCTTTATTATTTTTAATATTCCTTTCATTTACTTATTATGGTTTTCATTTACAAATAAATTGATATTCAATAACCAATATCAATTTTAGTTATTATTCATTAAAAATAGAATTCAGTCTGAATAATAGAAATATTGAATTATGAATAATCTTTTTTTAATATTCAGCCACACGCGGTTTACGCCAAGGACGTCCTGGATATCGAACAATTTTCCACCGTGAAGGGCGTCAATTTGGATGCGACGGACGACTCATTCTACAGTAAATTCAATACAGGAAGCGTGTCCATTCCTTGGCAGAACGAAGTAAGTACAGTAAATAAGCCATGAGCAAAAATGAAGGAAACAATGAAAACTTAACCAAATTGAATGTTAACTTATTTATAAACATTTTTATTTGAAAAAGTTTCATATTTTTAGGTCTTGCTATACAAATTAATAACTTTTCATTTAATTTAACAAATTTTACTATTGTAATTTTTTGAGTAAAATAATCGAAATTTGAAAATATTGTTTAATTTAAAATATTTTAAATAACTCGTTCTTAATAATCTTTCATCTCAAAATGCAACTCTTTACAATTCGACCGCTGCAATTTTAGTTTTTATTATTTCAGATGATAGAAACTGAGTGCTTCAAGGAGCTCAACGTGCTCGGCCCAAACAATACCCCTACCTCGGATTTACTGATAAACAATCAACCAACACCGCCCAACAATGAGAACAGAGGCTGTTTCCCCTTCCGTAGAAAGGTATGAAACCCCTGAGTACCCAAAATATTTTAAAAGGAAAAACCGCTCTTGCCAAGAAATTGTCGTCAGAATTTTTTTTTCCGTTCGCGTTTTGTTATCTGCGGTTTGTTAGCGTTGCCCTTTTTCCTGCAAATTCGTTTCACATTTAGACGCTCTATGATGGTTTAACGCTCATTTTTTCTTTTTTATATTTCAATATTAGCACTGTTCATATTGGTCAACTGTGAAATCTTGTCCCGTTTGCTATTGAAGATTTTGAAATAATAATGTAAGCGATATCGCAACAATAGAAAAATCATGCAAATTAAATAAAGTTTAAGATGTCTTTAAGTACATCTTGTATTCAGTTATCGATCGACGTGACTTATCAAAGAATTTTATTGATCGATAAATTGATTTATATCACTGTCAAGATCCATGCTTATCATGCCTTAGAACTTTATTAGGTCATTACTTATCATTGTTGCGGAAACTCGAGATAAACTTACATATATTTTGTTTACACGGCTACACAGTTCGATATGCAATTTGCATGTTATATGATATCTTATTTTATGCTACATTGAAGTTATTAAAAAAAATAAAAGTCTTTACATACATAAATTATTTACTAAAATATTGTAGATTAATGAAGAATAATAATTTTTTTTAGAAACATTCAGATTTTAAACATTTAATATAAAAATTACCTTAAGAATGTTTAAAATCTATAAAATTACTTTGAAATACATTGACTAGAGTCTAAAAGTTGTGCATTATTTTTTCTCTCTTTAGAAAAAACAAAGCCCAAGAACTAAAGAGATTCCATTATCAGATTGCCATTTGTTCGAACTAACGCAAAACCAAAGCTCGGAGATGCCACCTAGCTGATCCAGGATTAATTCCGCCGATGGCGATAACCCTGGCTGCTGGTACTGCAGGCGTCACTTCGCCTCATGGGACAGGACCTCGGAGAAGGTTAACAAACGAGCGGATGACGAGTGTAACGGCGCCAACTGCGCCCGTCCGCTATAATCGAGGCCAGAGACGTGATTCGCTCGATCAAGCTTTTTACACTGAAAAACGAACGTATTCGATTCGAGTATTTATTTATTTCAAATGCTCTAAACACATTTATTCTAATCTAATTTTAATTATTGAAGGTTATTAAGTATTTCTTGGTTTTAAAACAGTCATTTTAAAAACTAGTTAATACTCACCATTACATTGAATGTTTTTAAAGTTTTGAAATAAATACGTATTTATTTGAATTAAACAACTTTTTAGTGTATATTTGGCAGATGAAGAGTCGAGAATATATTTCGTTAAAGCGATTGACACCACACACGTTCGTTTTCTTATTCGTGTTTATTTTGTATTTTTTTATTGCGAAAAATCAAAGGTCTGAGCACAAAATAGTCATGCTAGAAACGTATAAAAGATTTTTAGATCGGATTCTTTTATTTTGGAGGCGAGATTTTTTCGCGATCAAGGTCGGCAAAGAAAAAAACTGCGCCGAGTTTTAGTGAGTAAGAACAACGTGTACCTAGTATCTTCATTTATATACGCTTAGATAGGGTTATAATCGCGAATTATCGAGTTTCGCGACTCTGAAGAATTCTCACGTTAAATAACGGAAAGTTTTGAATCGGAGAAAGTATTCTTCTAGGTGTTAGTAGTGAGAATTTTTTAGACAAGAAATTTTAGATTGACGAATGTATTCGGCAAATATTATTTCTGCGATTTGACTCGAGATTATTAACAAAAATTAGGATAACAAATTTACGAACAAATTGTATCTCGAATGGAAGAAAATGCTTTAGTCAAAAATGTTAACAGGTAACATTCGCCATTTCTGTTAAAGAACTTAAAAAATAGGCCCTCGAAAAAAGAATTCTTATTGTCAAAAAACGAGACCGTTTATCAAGGTCAATATAACGCGTCTCTTAAAATAAATAAGAAGTTGTTGTCATCGCTGTTCTTTTTTAATTGTATATTAATCGTCGAAATTTTCCATTTGATACGTATATGCGATGTATAGGACATGCACGAATAATTTTGTAAAATTCTTCAGTGCAATACTAATAACTGTTTATACTTTAAGCTAAGAACAAAAATAATGAGATTATTTTATGTACGTATTTTTATCGATATTTTACTGCTATTCGACGACGTCGTATTGTATTACACACAAAACTTAAGCATTTTTAAAATTTACTCTTAAAAAAAATAAAAAGTATCTTAAGAAAAAATCAAGGGAAAACTAACTAAAGAAGTGAAGTATATAAATGACAAACACTTTAGGGTGTATTTCGACTTTAACCTTTATATATCATTAATCGTGATCATGGCCAGTCTTCTAAAGAAACAGATATCACTGATTTTTACAAAAAATATTGCTAAATTTGAGTTAGCTATGTATTTAACTAAAAGGACTCAAATTAAAAGCTGATTTAGTCAAATATTTAGCTACCTCTATAGAATACACGAGTATAAAATTTTGATAGAACAGATAATTTATTTTTCTTGTTTAATTCTTAGAGTAAACACTTTCTTTTTAACATGGAGTGCACACAAGGTAAATACCACCCATGAAAATTTTCAAACAGCTGTCATTTTTAAATTATTCAACATGTGATAGCGAAAAATTGTATGAATTAATTTATAGTTTCAATTATACGTACGCACAGTTTTCAACATAAAATTATATATTTGAAACATGTAAAAAAATTCATAAAAAATTTAAAACCTACAGTAAAACAGTTTAGAAAAAATAATTTATAGATAGGAATCACTCAGTGTCTACTCTAAAAGTTGATCGTGCAAAAATACAAAACGGAAGACCATTTCGAAGTTATATCGAAATTTACAAAAAGACAGCTAAAAAAAATGTCTAAGTCGCACCCGTCCGATTAGAAATGAAAAAATTAAACTCCAGGGAGACAAAAACGTACTCGGGGCCGAAATTTCCTTCTTTTTACATCTAATACAAGTTGAATTAAAATTGCATTGTATATGTGTAAGCGACTACAATTATAGTTATTTAATGGACAAACAGTTATTACCGCAGTAGAACAGTGAGAAAAAAGACAAGAATGAACGATTTACTCAAATGGCGCTTGTAATGAAAAATCTCTCCTCGTTCTCGTCTCGTCTTATTTTATATATACATTTATCTTATAGATTTGTACGCTTTGTACATGAAACAATGTGTGTTCATTCTACTCGTATAATATACTGGTTTTCTTGTTTTGTATTGTACCGTGGGGAAAAATCGAGCGCCAGATTGTGCAGCCATTAAGAGGTTTACTCACGAGCTTCCTGCTTTCGTGATTTCAATTTCGGTTTTTGGCTTAAAATAATAAAAATAAAGTCAATGCTATAGGAATAATATACGAAAAAATTCAGATGTTTTATAATTTTTTTAAAATCTATTTCTATTTTTTAATGATTTTATACAAATATAAGAAAAAATGTGTTCTATTGTACTCAAATAAATCAATCTTCCATAAGGTATATTTTTTAAATTAATTTATAAATTTGATGGTGCAAACTGTTATCTTTAAAGCTCAAATGATATCTCAATCTATTTTAATTATTGATTGTCAAAATTTAAATCAATGACACTGCCTTATATTAAAATTTTTCTAAATGAAAAATTTGTATTGGCTTTATATTTTAATAAATAAGAACTGCTTAATATTTGTGAATTAAAATTATCATTAATATTAAAGCTTTAAGGTTTGAACCCATTATAACGAGTATTCATATTTTCTGTCAAGAAATGCTTACATTATGTGATAATATTGTTTGCTATGTGTGTATTAATTAAATTCGATAAAGATATTTGAAACAATTTTTACAGAGCACAAAACCAAGCCATATTTAACGGTATACGTGTTCCCTTAATTTAATGACCTCATCGGCAAATAATGGAGCTGCGACAATCCTAGAAAGTTGTCATTTTCAATACCACTTGTAATGTAATTGTTGTATGCAGAATTGTAAGCGCGGTACCCATTGTACATTATCATAACCACAAAAAGAGTAACAATATAAGTATAAAAAGCGAGAAAAATAGGAGATAAAACTGATCTTTGTACACAAAGTCTGTTCTTCCAACAAAAAATGCAGTGTGCACGAAAAAGAAAGAAATTGTATGTATGAATGAGCGCGAAAAAATGTAAGCAGAGGAATCCTCCTGTGAGGTGCGACTTACCGAATCTCGTAAAAAGAATCTGCGTATATGAGTAGAAACCCCTTTCGCTTATTAGATTAAATCAACTGACGCGGCGTGATTAATTATTATGTAAGTTACATGCAAAAATATTTTTTTTTACATAAATTTTCAAATTTTGTCAAACTTTCTCAAATTGTTTAAAATTTTATTCCACTAAATTTTTTTCTTTAAATTGGTGATTAAACGAAAACTTAATTATTTTAGACAAAGTTTAGCAAAGTTACGGATAAAACAATTTTGTTCATTGAATTTTTAATAGCATTTTTTAAGTCCGTTTTCATTTTTAAGTATAAAAGTCTGACAGCGATTTGCAATATATATTCCAGTTTTGTAAATCCACGCCATATATAAAAACGCATTCAATGTTACCCTGTTTAAAACAAATTATTTTGAACTGTAATCTTTCACATATCCTGAATTATAAATCCATAAGATTTTATGGATGATTGAATTTGGTATTATTATAAGAAAAAATATTTACTCAGATAAACGCTACAATAGATAAAACTATGTTAATGTATTAATTGTCGTTAACTTTTAATTGTATTAATTTTACTATACTTTTTAAGACTATAGAAATATTTGTATAGATGTATTAAACGCGAAGGTCAATTTATTCTTTTACTCGTTGTTTAAATATCATTTATTATAAATGAGGTTACACATCTGTTAATGTACGATTGAGGGAAAGTTAAGAGCGCAAAAAAAAATTATATTCGTGAATAAAATTCCAAAACTTCGTGGTCTTAGAAACAACACATTTAAATACTTTGCAAATAATATTTTCAATTTGTCATTAGGATAAACAATCTTTAATTTTTCAGTATCATATATATTGTATAAAATTTAGTATGATAAATTTAAATAAGATTAATTTTTTAACTAATATTTTATTGTTTTTAATATAATTATTTATTGAAGCTTATTACATTTTTCGAAAGATCAATTTTATATTTTGAATAAAAAAAATGTTTCTACAAGTATTTAGATGTGTTGAATTTTATGAAAAGGTCAATCCGTACCATTCCACTTTGATGTCTGTATGCTAAAAACTAACGGACGATTGCTGATGTGTGCGCTATTGGACTTTTAAAATAGTTTTATTATTTTTTATTCTTTTTTTTTTAACGTAAAATGAATAGAATATTAACAAAACTAAAGAGAGCGAGCGAGAGAGAAAGAGAACGTGTGAAAGGGACGCATAGTATTATATAATTGATAATGTGCGATTTTATTAAGAGTCCAAATAAAAATGCTTGATCAATAAATAAAGTGGATTAATAAGATCTATATGTAGATAATACGATTATTTTATTCCTGTTTCAGAAAAAAAAAAGATTATTTCCTAGTTTGCATTTAGCTTGCATTGGCGTTAATCTTGTGCGACTTTTATTATGCCTAAAATCATGGCTAAAAATAATTTAAGCCGCGAATAATCAAGATAATAGTTTGGAGTATCATTTGGTAAAAAATTGCTGTTTACAGCATTATAAATTTACTTAAATAAAAAAGATTTTTAGAATTGTGAGTTCAGAAAAATCTGTAATATATACTTACATGAGTTATTATTAAAAATATAAAATAATAAAATGATCATATAACAGTCTGAACTGCGATATCGATTATGCACGATCTTTTAAAACCCGCTTCCCAACTCAGATTTCAGCTAGTGTCAATTGTCTCATTATATAATTTTCAATATAAATTTTTAGCGTGCATTCAATTACTATGGTGGTATTATAAAATACAAACTAGTTAAAATATATAAATTTACACTTTTAATAATACAAGTGATATTCTTAATTTAAAAAAATATAAATTAAAACAAAAAGTATTAAGTACTAAGATAGTTTATCGCAGTATAACTCTACGGTAGTATAGAATAAAAATGAATGGTAAAATATTAATATGAGAAGTTTTTGAAAGGGACCTATCCAAAAAATATGCATGGGACTACAAACTATCTCTCGAATCTTTTACCACTACGTATGATAGAAAACAAAATTTTACATACACACACACTTGCACATACTTGATCACGCACCTACATATAGGAAGTCTCTATATATTGCACGACTGCTGTGGAAGAAACACATTATGTAGATATTAAATAATCAAATCAATTCATGTATATTATATTGTGTATGAGTTATAAATATATATACTTCATATGGCTTTGTATTTTATATATTTATACCTTGTATATATTTATACATGAAAATATAAACATATACACATTTAACATTTAAAATATGCATTTTGATTTATTTTTTCAACAAGAACTTGACTTCCAATTTGTTGATTATCCTCTTGATTTTACAAGATCCTAATTTTTGAGACCGTATAATGTTCACTTACATTGTTTCTTCCTCTTTTGTAATTGGAAGATAATAGTCAAGTATTTCATATACGTATATGTAACATGTAAGATTGGAATTCAATAGCAGGAAATAATAATTACACTTTATGTATGTTTACACGTATATACATATTGTCACAGTTCATTTATTCACTTGTAATTGTTCTCAAAATTTATTCAGATCCTAAGCTACTGTAGTCTCATAGGCTTAATCTCAAAAGCTTCATCACTCAAATATTTTCTTAAAACATTGTTCTCCGCAATGCGCGAATTTTCAACATGCTTCGTGTTAATTCACAGTGAATATACAGAATTTTCACAATTTTATACACAATGAATGTACAGATTGTTGATAAAATTTTATTTAGGGAATCATATGTATAGAAAATTGTTTTACAATCGTTTCGTAATTATATCTTTCGCTTCATATGGAATAAGATTATTTTAATCGAGTCGCATTTTAGGATTGAACAGTTTATATAAAAATACGACTATTCAATATTACTTTTGTAGTTCTCCACAGCCAACTTGTAGAAATACAGTTATATGGTACAACTGACAAATTTAACTGGAAGTTCAAATAACATTTATTTATTACATATGTAAATTGATCTATTATGATATGATCAATATATTAAAATTTTGTCGTAAAACTTTTATTTATAAATTTAAAAAAAATAAATAAAATTTAAAAATAAAAGACAGTACAAAACGTATAATAAAATGTATTCTTCTATTTTCTACTCTAATTAAAAACTAAGTTTACACTTTTTACCATAATAATTAGAAATATATAAACTATACAAAAAATGTGATTCGATTAAAAACTTGCATTCCCAATCTTTGCGAGTTAATCAAGATAATTACAATAATTTGTCAAATTTTTGTCGCACCATTTACGATAATTCTAATAATCAGTCAAAGCCTTATTGTCTTTGAGTTTCAAAAGTGGCTTATTTCGTATATGTAATGAATATTGAAAATAAGTTCTTTCACAACTTTTTTAAAATGAAAAAATTTTAAAATCGTTAAGCTTTTTTACATTTTGTTAATTATTGCTCTGGCAGAAAAAATGTCGAATAAAAAACCATAAAAAGTTAAAAAAAATGATTAAGAAGGTATGAAAAACTAAGGCAAAAAAGTACTAAATTAGAACACGTATATCATAAAATGATATGTTATACAATATGAGTGAAAAGCTACGAAAAGAACACGTATCATAAATGATATGTTATATATTATCATTTTTTTCATAATATTTTCAATTGCTTTTTCTAATTTCTAAAAATTTAGTTTAATTGTGATTTAATTTAGTTTAATCGTATTAATACTAAAAAAATATACGTAAGACTACGAATGTTAATTAAGACAATATGAAAGATTATGAAAATAATAAAGAGTAATGAAATACTGAGAAAAATTATAAAATTTATGAAACATATGTCAATTTTTTTTATAGTTTTTCATACTTAATAAAAAAATTCATAAAATTTTATAATTTTTTTTCTGCCAGAATATTTGAAAAATCATTATTTATTTTAATAAAAAATATAAAGGAAGTTCTCGGTAGCTCAGTCTATTGCTTCGTGATGTACTAAAATAATAGTAATAAAGATATATAATAACCCTACGAGAGTCCGGAATAGAAACGTTTGCTTTCGGACATTCAATACACAATGCACGTCGGATGTTTCAGTTGGTCCGATAGAAAATTTGAGATATGTTCTTCCACCAAAAAGTTTTTGGTTTTTCGTCCTACTCTTCTATCGTTTTCTATTCTGATATACTTTCTGTGGTACGCTTGTATTCGTGTTGTTCGCAGTGAATTACAGACGGGTTGTGATTTTATAATTTTGCATTTGCCGTATGCAAAGAGATAAAGCATTCTCTTTAGTTTCGAAAGACACATTTTTGTTAAAATTAATGATTTTCTAAATTTCAAGACAGTAAAAAATCCGCAGTTTACCTTAGTTAATGTAAATGCAAAAAATATATAAAATTCATAAACAAAAACTTATTTGAAATAATGTTTTCCTTAAATCTTTAAGTTAGTACTACAATTTAAAAAATGTGCTAAAAATTAATAATAATGGGACTATAGAATTCGCGTAAAATGCAAAAATATTTTAGACGATTTCATTTAGACTGTAAGAAATAAAATTTTTCTCAAATATTTGTATTACTAAGAGCGCAATACATTTTCTAAAATATCTTCTATTTTTTACTTAAATTTTCGAATGCTACAGTTATTTTTTTAGCTTCTTTATGTAAATAAATCGTAATAAATTTATTAAATTGATTAAGACTATTAAAAAAATTGTATAATAGCAACAATTACATTTTGTCACTTTGATATCACATCGTTTGTAAATAGATCTATTATAAAGCGATCATCGATGTAAAATCAAAGCAGAGTTCGTCATATTCTTCCTTAAACGATTAATAAAAAATGGGCGAGTAAAATCACACAATAACGTAATCGATGACGTAGTCGTTTGCTTTCTATAGAGAGAATGCAATAAATATATACAAACGCATTTTTTATAACTTTAATCGGAATGTTTTCGGCTTTGTCTATCATTAACATATATAAGTTAGGTTATTTAACTATTACGATGTAATAAATTATGCGATATCCTCGCATACAAAGCAAGCAAATATATAGAATTATTACATATAGGATGGTATTTTGCTTTTTTGTTTCTCACTTTTTCATTTCTTAATTTGCAAAAAGAAAAACTCAATGCTTTTATTATATAAATCGAAAAATGGCAGTTATAGTCAAACGTTTCGCGTTTATCAGGTGACTATTTAACATTAAGCAAATTGGCTACTAGTTTATTATACTTTTGGTAGTTAAAAAGCATAAATTGAAAGCGTCCTGAAGGTATTTAATTAATTTGGTACTAATCATTATTTATATAAAGTTATTTAGGCTAATATATATGTTTTTCTTAAAGTTTTATAAATTCAGATCACTTGTAATTTTTATACAACTTGAAATAATTTTGTATAATTTGATATGATTATTGTTTTGAGCTCGCTAAAACTAAAAGAAACAAATTATCAAGTGATCTTGATTCTGAAAGCTTCCATCGTCATTTTACTATCAAAATGAAGATAGTTGAAAAACTGAATTTCTACTTGTCCTAAGTATAAAAAACCACTGTACTTCATTTTTAAAAATTCAAACCTTACAATTTTACATTAAAAAAATATCATAAATTTACTTGATTCATTAGTTTTTCATGCTTCATTCTGATCCAACAATAAAATAATATGTCAGGCCTGTAATGCTTACCCACGTTCAGAAATAACAATATCATAAAATGATAATCGTCGGAACGCTACAAAATATTGAAAGTATTCGTTGAAGCAAACATTTTTTTTGTTAAAAGCATATCTACTATTAGAATATGTAAGCGATAACATTTTCAAAAAATTAGTCACTGTTGTATAATCTAGCAACAAGTCTGCTATCAACAAAAAAATTGATTGCTGCCACGAAATCTTTTTTGTTTTTACTTAAAATCGATCCATCTATGGAATCAGTTCTTAACATAAATTTGTATTTCATATTTACACATTTCAAAATATTATATGTTTTACTGCTGTTAGTAATTTTGCGCATGGAAATACTATATTAGATTTGTTATGAAAAAATGCAATTATTCAATATTTATATAATAGAAGTTATTTTTGAATGAATAATTTTGATTAAAAAGTTTTTGCGTATATTTCATCACTCGATCGAACCAACTCGAATGCGCATTGTATTTCCATGCATTTTAAAATGATATTTCCAATGTTTGAGAAATAAAAAATTAAATCTAATTACAAAATTTATGTTAAGTCCGAGCTAAATTGCGATTTCGTTTAAATTGTTCATGTATGTTTTCATATATTTTCGTTTATATTCCTAACGGAATTTCTTAAACATGATTTTCAAAAATACTTTTCTACGAATTACAACATGTAAGGACCGACTCGAGCCGTCCTTCTTCAATCGATGGCTACCAGTTGATTTCGGACGTCTAGTCGCATATATATCGCGGTCTGCATTATATAATTCTTATAATTATATAATTCTTTCGTTATTTGATCGTCTCGGCTGTTGCGTATTGTTCGTACTATAAGTAAGAATTATTGGGTGATTTTCGAGATTACAACTGCTCTCACCCTAAACTTTTGTTTTTGTTCTTTGACTTAGGCCATCTTAAACGCTGGCGGGCTTCGGCTTGCCCACTACCAGGATAATCTTCTGCAGAAACTTCGTCATACTTACTGCAAAATAAAGAATTTGGATTATTACTTTATTTGGTGTATTCTATAAAATATATTATTTAAAAGCTACATAAATATGTTATGTAAGCGAAATGGATACTATCACTGTAAATTTCATATTATTTTAAAACTAATTGTAATTTGTAATTTCATTTACAAAAATTCTTCAAATATTTATAAATATGTTCTAAAATTATTCTATAATATTACTGAAAGTATTAGTAATGATGCATCGATTAATGTCTACAAACGTATTAAGACATTCAGAAAAATATGTCCAGGGTATTTATACTAAGAAAGTTAGTATCCTGTAAAAGGAAAAACTAATGATTTGGATCGTGCCTCATCCCATAATAACACATTCCTAAATGAAATTTTTTCTTTTTCACAAATTCATAATATTTATTGTGTTGTTATTAGTGTAGTGGTGCTGGTATCAGATGCAACATGCAAAATTAAAAAACAAATAATGGCATAAGAATATAAAAGTATGAGACCACTGATGAATAATGACGCGATACTGATCTTATTGTGACAATATGAACATGCTTATGTGCACCTAAAATTTGTTTCTCGATATGTAGAAAATCTAATGAGTGAAATCCATCATAAATGAAATTTTTAACAAGAAATGTTAGCGAGAAGAAAATAAATTATAAAAATGCATGCTTGACATGGTAGAGTAATATTTGTAGAGTGTATTTTTGAACCTGTGTCTTATTTGGTCCGACGACCACCATCATCTTCTGCAAAGTTTGAGTAACGGCGCCTGTAGGAATAAATAAATTTAAAAAATTGTCCAAAAAAACTTGAAGATTCATTTCGTCTTGTGTCCTTTTCGTCAAATGTTTCGTAACTGGCTTTGTAAAAGGTCATTATATTTTTGTCGTTAGAGTAATAAGACGCTTCAACTTACCGACTGTTTTTTGGAAGCATTTCGGTTTATTTTTCCACGCGATGAAGGCAAAGTAGACAGGTACAGAGGATAGAATCATCAGGCACCCATATCCTATAAAAAAAAGTTTTATTATTTTATTATTACTTAAAGCATCGCACATTACTCTCAGTGATGAGAATAATCAGAATGTATATTGGCTCGTAATTGAAGGAAGACTGACCTGTTTCGACGGGACTGGCGTACATGGGAACTATAGTAACGAAGAGCGTGCAAAGGATGTAGACGATGGGGAAGGCGAGATTCACCTTGATTGGCCTGGGCAGGTTCGGTTGGGCCCATCTCAGCCAGGGCACGCACAACACCGACACGCCAATGCTTAACTGTCGATCGAAAAATTCAAAATTAAAGGGTGTTCGGTCTTAAGGCTTTCAAGTGTATTTTAAATTATCAGTTAAAATTATAGAGGAAATGAAAAATTTAAGGTATTATTATGTCAAGAGTAATAAAATGGTAATAAAAGTTTTAGTTCAAGATTATGACGTAAGAGTAACATATTTGTTATTGCTTGCGCTATAATCAGTAGTAACA